>LOEQ01003300.1:39084-52014 GCA_001685075.1 Bramus lutescens
CTCTCTCTCTCTCTCTCTCTCTCTCTCTCTGTGTGTGTGTGTGTGTGTATGTCTTTCCCTCTTCCTCTTCCCTCCATTTCTCCTGCTTTCTCTTTTCTCAAACTTAGTAATCTATCTTGAACTTTTCATGCTAATAAATATTTCCAATATTATCCTTCAAAGACTGACACATTTTATGGTAGTTAGACATTCGGTTTAATCAATTGTAGAGAGTCATCATACCTTTTCTAATCACAGATATCTTCTCTCCAAATGTCCCCTTGCTCTTGAAGCCCAGGATTTCTTCTCCACCCCATGCCTGTCTCTCACTACTCATCCTTACTTAAGGAGGGAGGCGCTTACCCCTGTGGTTAAAATGCTTGAAACACAAATCTGCAGTAGACTCAGCTACTTAGGAGGCTAAGGTCAAAAGATCTGGAGCTTGGGGCTGGTCCGGGCCTCATAGCAAGACTCTGTCTCAAGAACAAAGAGGGAAAGGAGAAAAAGGAGGAAGAAGAAAAGACAAGAAAGAAAATCACAAGTACATCTGATCAATTTTGACCAAGCCAACAACAAAAGAGAAAAAAAGTCCAGAAACAGAGTATTTCTACTGCTTTCTCAGACTCTTGGCTTACTCATTATCTGTGTCCACAACAGAAGTTCTTCCCTGTCCATGACAGCTCACTTCTAGTTGGGAAAATGCTTTTTCTCCTTTGTTGCAGTGGCCAGCTAGCTGCCTGGAGCAACCATCACATTAGCGTCCAGCTAAGGAAGTCCTGGCTCTTTGCCAGGGGCCAACCGTCTATACCAAGTATGAGGTCAAATACTTTAAAGGCCATGTCCGGAAAGCATACTGTGTGAGCCACTGACCACTGCTGCAGGTATTTCCACCTTGAGGACTCCCAGAGCCTCTCTTTCCTTTGACTGCTGCCCTATAGGACAAAGGGTCCTAGTTGGACTGTCCAGCTTCTTCTGCAGTCACTATCAGTTGTTTGTCCTGTCACACAATCCAATCCCTCTGCTCAGTGTCCCTTGTGACCTTCACTGGGTTTGATGGGTGGTGGATGGACTAATTTCATGTCCTCTCAGTGATCCAGAACATGCCCCCATTTTCTGGAGAACTAGGTAAAGGATCCAAGGTCTGACATTTGGTACCATGAAAGATGGGAGAAGATATTTACTAGATTAAAAGCACAAGATAGAGATTGTCTTTGCACCCCCAGAAACTTAAAAATAACCGGTATTCAAATGCAAAATGCCATTTCTCAGGCAATATACAGTCACTGTAAACACAAACTCTAAGTAACTCTGGATGGCTGCATTGGGTCGCACAAGAATGGAACCATCAATAGCCAGTCCAAGATTCAGGAGGAGCTCAGGGGTCCTAGCTCTCACTGTTGAACTATTTCCTTTGAACAGACTAAGAAAGTGGAAAAGTCATTGCCTTCTGGGGTATACCTACTGGTAACAGCAGCAGGTTCTAATGAAGTGTCCCAATCCAGGGGTCACACAGATGGCCACAATTAAACTAACCTGAAACTTGTGAATCTAGGAGAGGAACGAATAGGGGACAGGGATAGGGGTCAAGAGATAGGAGAGGATAGGAGGAAAGAATAACCAGAATGCATTATACACATGTATGAAATTGTCAAAGAGCAAACTCAGCCTCAGCAAAGGTAAATACATTCTCTAAAGTTAACTGACAGAATATCTGTGGCAGCAGCTGCTTCTTTAGCAGTGAGCAGACAACCTTAGGAGCTAGGGCAGAAGGACCACCTGAAGTGATGCTAATGTCTCAGGTGGGAGGGAATAGTGATACATTTGATGGCTCAGAAAGCAAGTAGAGTACCAGATCCCTAACCTAGAATGTGGGTCATGCTGAGAAAACACAATGCGGCCGATTCATAAAACCCAGTACAGAGCACATTTGATCATGTTCTCAATTTGAAAGAGAGGAGACTGTGTGGTAGCAGAGAGTTAGAGGAAGTTAGGGAGTTGTTCTAGAAGAGTTTATGTCCCTAAATGTATAAGAAATACACTTTTGAACTCTCACCAGAAGATTTTTGGTCCTTGCATTCAAAGCTGTGTGACTTCAGGAAGTTGATACTTAGCCAGGAATTTAAAGATTGCTTTCTTTATTAGGTAATGCCATAATGTTTGAATTTCCTAATGCTTTTGGAATGCTAGTAGCCTTTGAAAATATAATATGCGAAATACTTTTCTTTTCCCATTTGAAGACATTTAAGACATGAGGGTGGTTTTTGAGTAAAACTGTTAATTTATCTGTATCAACTTTGTGGTAAAAAAAAAATATAGAACACTGCCAACAGTCTTACATGTGAAAGGGTAGAAATGGTAGATGAAATGCCTAATATTAATTAGGAAGAGCGAGTTACTTTTTAAACAGTATTTTATTTATTTGTTTGTTTGTTTGTTTGTTTGTTTTTGAGGCAGAGTCCCACTATGTATCTAAGGCCAGTCTAGGACTTGCAAAGTTGCCTATCCTCAAACTCACTATCTCCCTTCCCCAGTCTCCCAAGGGCTGGGAATGCAGGTGTGTGCCACTATTTACAACCCTTCAAAACATTTAAAACATTTCATAAAATTAAAGAGAGTCCTAAGAATGATACATCGTTGTTGATAGAAGGCAAATATGTCTGCCATTTGGCAAATAAATTTTATGAATCTAGCATCCTGTAAGTTGTTCTAATGTTGGGGTCCAATAACAAACAAAGCAGTCCCTGTTCTATGGAGTTGACCTTTACCCAGGCAGAGGAAGAAACTTAAAGGGATGAATGAGTAAAATAATGAATGTGTCATCTGAAGTAAGGTATCACGGAGGACAGTAAGTAGGCCAGGAGGTGGGGGACAGAGGTAGGGATTGTATTAGTTTGTATTTATACTAGTTTAGATTAAGAGTGTGTGTGTTTCAATTTTCACAAACCTGACTTAAAGCAAATTTAGCATCTTACATGTCTGCAGCTTGTAAGTATAAAATGGGTCTCACTGGATTACAGTCAAGGTGTCAACAAGGTACATTCTTCTGAAAAACTCAGGCTGGGTGCATATATTTCCCTCCTCTTCGCAGCTTCTAAAGGCTGCCCACATTTCTTGATGCATAATGGCTTCATTCCACTTCTGCTTCTGGTTTCTGTCCTCTGACCTTCACCTTCTTTCTCTAAGAACCTTTGTAACAACACTCTTGGGCATGCTTAAGTATTCCAGAGGAGAGAGAGAGAGAGAGAGAGAGAGAGACTCTCTCTCTCTCTCTCCTCTCTTGCCATGCAGTATGACATGTTCACAAGTTTGAGAGGTTAGGATATGAACATCTTTGGAAATAAATTATTCTGTCTACCACAGGGGTAACTGCAATTTTAATCAGGGTGATTAAAGGCGGGTTCACTGGAAAGATCACGTCTGAGCGAAGATTAAAGAAGGGAGGCCAGTCAAGAAGACATCTGGAGGAGAGGGTGAAAGCTACAGAAAAGGGACTTTGACCTCCGCAAAATCCAAAGCAAAAGGAAGGTTGGCAATTTAAAGAACAAGGAGGAAGCCAGCATCAAAGAGAGAAAAATCTGGGTAAAGCACAGGCTGGTGTAAGGTCTGGGAGGAGAGTCAAGGGATGCTTGTGAAGTTTATTCTCAATGGGCTATGGCGTTCTGGAAGTATCTGAGAAGTGACATCTCATTTCAATTTTTTGTTGTTTCTGTTTTTAATATTTACTGATTTATTATATATACAATATTCTGTATGTGTATATGCCTGAAGGCCAGAAGACACCAGACCTCATTACAGATGGTTGTGAGCCACTATGTGGTTGCTGGGAATTGAACTCAGGACCTCTGGAAGAGCAGGCAATGCTCTTAACCGCTGAGCCATCTCTCCAGGCCCCTTCATTTCCATTTTTAAAGCTTCATCAAGTGACTGCATCATTGGTCTATTGTGGTGGGAAAGAGCCTCATGAAGAATGGAATCAGTACCCTGGCGTAAGGACGTTGGAGCTCCATAAGGGAGATGACAGAGAAGAGTCTGGCAGTGAGGAAGGGCTGAGTGGGCTGAAATAGACAGGATGGAGTGAGATCAGCCATGGGGACCCCAAGTCTTGTGGTGGTAAGGGAGCAGTGCTGAGAGGAGCAGGGCTATAGCCAGACTTCCCTCACCTCCCCCCAGGCGCAGCCTAAGAGAGCCAGTCATTGGCCCCAACCTCCACTTCATCTCTCTTTCCTAACTCTCCACCCCCTGGCTCCATGCCTAAAGAAGCTTGACTCTCAGTCAACTGAGGGAGGTATGAATGAAATTACTATTTCTTTTTTTTTTTTTGTCAAACTCTCACCAGGCCTAAGTTCCTAAGTTCCTATCTTCTTTGACTGGGATCTTTTCCTACATAGATACAGGCTACCCAAATACCAGATTGTAACTGAAGGTTTCTCTCTTGCCCACCACTTCCCAAATAACCACTCTGAGGCTTAATATCAATTATAAGCAGTTTGGTCTAGTAGCTCGGGCTTATTATTAATTAGCTCTTACAAGTTAAATTAACCTATTTCTATTATTCTATATTTTATCACGAGGTTCACAGCTTGTTACCTCTCTTGGTGGCCGCTGGCACCTCTCAAACTCTGCAGTCCTTTTCCATTTATCTTTTCTTGAATTTTCCACCTGGCTCTATTCTGCCTGGCTATTGACTAAATCAGATTCTTTATTAACCAATGGTAATAAAACATATTTGCAGCATACAGAAGGGCACCTCACATCACCAGATGGTATAGAAGGGCATCTTTAGGGGCTTCTGTGCATTGGAGGAGAATATTTGTCCTATACATTGTCAGGTAACTGAGCCTTGGGTAATACAGAGCCTTGGGAGGTTTTACTTGGAAGGTGTTTCCTTACAAGTATGGTAGACTATGCTAGTTGAAATGCAAATCATTCTACACTTTCAGAGAGAAAACAGACAAAGGAGCCATCTTAAACTCATCTAAATTTTCAACAGACTCAAGCATTATCTGCACCCTTCTCCTCATTCAGGTCCTGGAAATTGGGTCAAAATCTGGCTGAACTCAAAAGGTAGGCTTTTTTCTTAAGAACCTACACACTTGCTCCCAGAAAAGATAGCCACTATGGCTCCATAGTGCCAGGAAATGGGGCTAAAGGTAAAAGAAAATAAATAATAAAATAAACCATAGCTTTCTTCCAGTGGGGGAAGAGGAAAGGCAGGCATCTTACCCAGACCTGGGAACTGTAGCTATTAGTTCGGTCTACTGTCCAAAGAGATATTTACACCTCCAAAGCTACTCTGAAGGGGTGAAGACAGTGAATTGGAATTGATTTTATTTCCAAATTATGGCAAATTGAGAGTACTAAAACGATTTTTTTTTCTAAGTCTTCTCCCAACCAAATTTCAGTTTACAGGCCCTGGATTCTAGACATCCAGCATTGATTAACCGGCTTTTGGGGAAGTCAAAGCCAAGATTTCACCCACTCCTCATTCATCAGACACATCACAACATAAGTCTCACTGAAGCCCTAAACACACAGGTTCTGGTGTATTATCTTGGCAGGGATAGCTGCTTTAAAAGTTTGTGTATTATCTTGTTTTCTGCAAATGTTGGGTGTGAGTGGCCCGCGCATGGAAACCCTGCATTCTTTGTGGTTCCTCCTTCAGCTCCTGCCTCCAGGTTCTTACTTTGACTTCTTGCCCTAACTTCCAGGAGAGGTGAACTGTTACCTTGAATTCTAAGATGAAATAAACCCTTTCCTCCCCAAGTTGGTTTTTGGCCAGCAGTGTTTCATCCCAGCAACAGAAACTAAACTAGCTCATGGACTTCATAATTTCTTCCTACCATGTTGATCATTGAGAAAACATTATTTTTACATTTTGGGGAGGATGTCACTAATTTGTTGGGATTGTACTAGTTTCATTTCTGTAGGTCTTACCGTTTGTGCCATTTTGTGGCCTCAGAAAGATGACACTGGGTGATTGTAGTACATCTTGTGGGTTAGGAAAGAGACCAGGAAGTGGGTTTCAGTCCTGAACACAAACACCTTGAAAGTGGTCAAATTACCTCAGAACTTTCTAGGTACCAGCTGCAGGGTTCACTAGAGTTTCACAAGGACCCTCAGTGGAGTGGTGGCTAGTATAGTGTGGCCTCAAAAAGGTGGACTGTCCTTGAAGGGATGGGCCCTTATCCCTGGCCATCCATGGTTTCAGAGATGAAATGGTTAATCTAATGTGTTAAAGGAATAGCAAAAAAGACACCCTCGGTAGAAACTTACATCCTTGTCACTTGTAGCTTCAATAAATTTGGCAGCTCTGGCATTTTTTTCACCCTATACCCAATCCTCAGGCAATCTAATTAGTAAACTCAAGAACAATAACTTGGGCACCTTCACTTAGCCAAGCTGCTTAAACATACCCCTTTAGAGGCATAATCCCTAAGTCCCTGAGTGAGCAGGAAGTCTGCCTGTGTCTATGATTCATACTGGGAACCCTATGTGGGACCAACTGATATCTATGACAAATGGCCGTTTGTAGCGGTCGAGAAGGTGATATTTGATCCAGTGGTTGTTTTTCTTAGTTTTCAATTGACTTAGAATCTACATAGAAAAAACATTTACTACTTATTCAGCACATCGATGGGAAAAACAGTGTTTTCCTTGCTGGGGTAACTAAATTAGCAGAGAAACTGGTGCAGCTGGAGCAGCTAGAGCAGCTGGAGCAGCTGGAGAAGCTAGAGCAGCTGGTAGACCTTTTTTTCACCCTCTCTATCTGATAGTAAAGGAGCCCTGCCTGAAAACAAACCAATGCAAAGAAGGCGGTGCCAGGAGTCTATCAAACATCTGTATCCAAAGTGTCTGAATTCTGTGAGCTTTTCAGTAACAGGAGCCGACATTACCTCTTTTCAAAATAGAGATTTATTTAACTTTTCATCATATATGTGTGTGTATGTGTAGGTTTGCTCATGTGTGTGAGTATAGGTGACCTCGAAACCCAGAATGTGTCAGAAGCCTTGGGCCTGGAGTTTCAGGTAGTTGTGAGCTGCCTGACAAGAGCACTGGGAACTGAATCTGGGTCCTCAGAAAATGCTCTCTAACCACCAGGCCATTTCCCCAGCCACATTACACTTCCTCTTTCACTCATGTGCCCTAGAGTTAGACTTAGAGCTTTGCCATCTGAAAGAGATCTGACCAATGCTGTTAAGGGATAAGCTGTTTTCCCTGAATCTCAGTCTTGGAAACAACTGCTTTTAAATTTTGCATCCTATTTGCATAAGAAATAGAAGGAAAGTTGTAAGATATTAACGTGAGATTATAAAATAAGTTGTGAGGCAGAGGTGGTGCACACTTTTCATCCCAGCAATCAGAGGCAGAGGCAGAGACAGATGGATCTCGGAGTTTGAGGCCAGCCTGGTCTACAGAGTGAATTCCAGGACAGCCAGGGCTACATAAAGAAACCCTATCTTGAAAAAAAAAATGAAGCTAGTAACATTGGCTTTAAAATATGAATAGCTCTTTCTGGCCCCACTGTCTTCAGAGATGCTCCTGCTACAAACTGGAGGGACAAGGGGCTGCTGTGGCTCAGGGGTAGAATGTTACTTTCCCAAATAATGGAAGTATGATTTGGTAACTAACTATATTATATCCAGCCCCAGCTTTTGATAGTATTTTGTTTTACACAGACTGAGTAATTAACATATTTATATCTTACAACTTGTTATGCCCAGACCACAGAGTCCCCCCAAAACCAACAAAGAGACCAAGTCCTATATGTAAAAGCAAAGAGTCTTTCTTTATTCTTATCCAAGTTCGAACTCAGACTCTCCATGTGTCCAATGCATGATCAGAGAGCTTAGACCTCAATTGGGGTGGGGTTTTTATAATAGAGATTGGAGTGGGGATTTCTAAGGTTCAGGACCCATAATTGGCTGACATTTGTTTATTAGGGATGTCTTGGTGAGGGGGGATGGGTGTGCTGGGCTAAGAGACATCAGGTGATCCTATCTACAATAGCTAGAATGTTAGGAACGTCCTTTGGAACATTAGGTACTCTCCTTTGGATGGTCCATTCCTGGGTGGTCTCAGTTTATGGTCTTTCCTGGAACCAGGTAATCTGAAACTCAGGCCTCAATTTAGCTTGTCATAGCTGGGTTCTACACAATTCTAGAGGCTGGGGATCCTAAGATCAAGTGCAGGCAGTCATGGGTGTTCTGTCTGTACCAGCCCATGGCAGAAAGGCCAACAACAGTAAAACAGCAAATGCTAAAGTTGTTTTATATCTAACTGACCCCCTTAATCAGCCCACTTCTGTAATAAGGCATTAATACACTTTAGTGGTAAAGTTATCAAAACATGGACACCTCCCGCTAGGCCCTGCTTGTCTATGGTGTAAGAATTAGATTTCCAACTCCTAAACTTTGGTGGACACCTATGAACAAGACCAGTAACAAACTGGTTTTCTTCATGCTTGAATATTTATTTGACTTAAAGTCTTCTTAAAGGTTTTAACATATATTTAAAAAAAATCATAGAAACAAGCTGCTCATGTCTGTGTTTAGGATAAGAAACCAAGTGTGAATTAGATATAACTCCAAGAGTCCGTATTTCTTTATTCACTTTTGTTGATTTCCTTGATTTGTTTTTTAAAGTTCAACAGGATCTTTAGGATATTTATCCTACTGCTGAGACAGCTCTGAAAGTCCTTGTCTAACTTATGTCTCTTCACTGATTTTAGACACAGCTTTTCACTGTCTTCTTTCAGGCATGGATGTGCAGACTGAGTCCTTACAAGAGGACATTGCCATCTCAATCTCGAAGCAGCTGAAATGGAAAGTTAATCTGCTACAGTAATACAAGCTGAGAAGAAATTCATCTTTACTCCTTATCAAAATCACAGGGGGCAAGACACACCCAGCTAAAATAGAAAAGGAACCAAATAAAATGACATTGTTTACTCCAGGGAAAGTAGAGTTAATTTGTCCTTGACCCAAGCCTATCAAATGTTGGCTGATGCAAAGCTTTAGATTTTCACCTTGAGACTTAGGTACCTTCCTGAGTTAGTTACTTTTCTGATGCTTAGAGAAAACATTCTGGCCAAAAACAACTTGAGGGAGAGAAAGTGTCAGCTTACAGTCCATCTCTAAAGGAAACCAGATAAGTTTATACAGGGACCTGGAGGCAGGAACTGAAGCAGAGACCTTACTGCTTACTGGCTTTTTCAACTAGCTTTTTGATATGGACCAGGTCACCTGCCTAGGTTATAGTGTCTAAGGTTGACTGTGCCCACCCGATTAATTATCAATCAAGAAAATGTCCCATAGGAATAACCACAAGTCAATCTGATGGAGATAATTCTTCAACTGAGAGTCCCTTTTTCTAAATGTATCAAGTTGACAACCAAGATTAGCCAGCATACCAGCAGACACAAAAAAACGCTTTTATCAACCGTACACGTGAGACAAGGGCAAATAAGATGCCTCAGCAGGTATAGGCTTTTGCTGCCAAGGCTGACTGACAATCTGAGATCCATTCCTGGGAGCCACATGATGGAAGACAGTAATAGAAACCAAGAGTACCAGGGTCCCTCCCTTCCCCCATGCAAATGTACTTAAAGCCTGCCATGACTGCCCATTGCCTTTAGCATAGTCAAATAAACTCAACAACGTATCTTTGACCTTGTATGACCTTGAATATGTCCCTTACAGCAACTTTCTCCTTCCCTCCTACTACTATCACCCAGTCCTTTCTAGTCTGACTCCTCACTACCTCGTTGGCATCCTATCATGCCAAGTGGTCTCTTGAATGCTAAGCTAGAGTTTTCTAACTGGTTTGCCAAAGCCCCAAGGCCTTTGGGATGGCTGGAGGTATATCTAATCAGCAAACCCAAGTTAGCAATGACAACAGAAATATGAAGCAGTGCAGTTCTTGTCTACAAGCTGATTTACAAAGTTGTCGGCCTCTCTCCATCACTGGACTTTCATTTGAGATATCTTCTGAGCATTTTGCCTGCTTAAAGGCTGAGACTCAACTCTTCACCAGTTCTTCTAGGTCCTAGAACCAAGGAGGTGTCCTGTGACTTCCCCTATTTGTTTAATGAATCCCGGCCCACAAAGCTCATTACATCTTTTGAAACATCTGTGGACTTTCCAATCACTCTCCATGACACCCGTCTCCTCTACACGCCCAGTAGAGCAGCTGCTCAACCTCCCTCATCCCTTAGTCTCCGGGGGTGAGAACAATACTGGCATATAATGAGCCCTCAGCACATTTTTGTGGTTGAGTAATTCTTGGCTATTGCAAATCCCCAGAGTTAGATAAATAAAAATAACAATTATTATATGCATGTGATCTTTTTTTTTAAAAAAAAAAGTCAGTAAAATCCCTTCTTGTTTGGAAATAAAACACTGAAAACAAAAAATCAGTAATTCAGAAAAGAATGGCTCAGATCACAATGGGATTGTCATTAACAACTCATTGTGGCACGCAGCTATAAATCCAGCACTCAAGAGGCTGAGGCAGGAGGATCAAGAATTTGAGATCAGAGAGGGGGGAGAGACAGAGACAGACAGACATTCTGACTGACTTCCTAATCTTTCCTCTAATTAGGATTCATGTTCTGTAGGGAAAGTAGGAATTTTTCCTCAGAAAACTCTCAGGACAGCTGCATCAAAGGCAGACTTTGAGATGGCCTTCAGTGCTGACCTGACCCACTGCTGTGGCCCCCCACATGCTTACATCATAGCCTGCTGCTCACATATTAGGGGAGCTGTAGCTATAAAGATTCTTATTATCTGTCCTGTATCTTTCTGTGCTTTGATGTGAGATTGTACCGACAACGTCAAAAGGAAGAGTTTTAAAAATATGCCAGAGTAACAAAAGAATTATTTTTGTTGCAATTTTTTTTTTTTGAAATGTCTAGCTCTCTTCCTGGGTTTTTTCTCTGGTGACTCTACACAATCTGCAGATGTAACTAAAGAGAAGGGAATTGCTTCTGTTAAGAAACATGAGGAAGCAAATGTATCAGCCCTGTGTAATTTCAGTTTCTTGTCCTGTGCATCATGTAACGTTTCTGATTATAAACCGATGGCCGGTGAGCCTTGGTATGGAAACTTCCCCATTATGTAATGCAGGCATGTTGTTCATAACCATGTGCCGGATGGAAACTGTGAGCCTCTCTCTAACTGGAGAGTGAAGTATTCGGTCTACTTCGTGTAAATCTTCAAAGCATAAATTAAAAGCAGAGGGTGTGCTTTATGGTTTCAAGATCTAAGGGCCTCGGTCCCACTCTGTAAATCTGCCTGCGGTGTGAAGGGCAGCTTATTTGGTTGGCCAGCCCGACACCCTTATCAATTCTCTTGCGCTGTTCCACTCTGAGATGACTGGGTTAGAGAAAAATGTACCCTGCAATGAATATTCCCATCTCTGAAATGCAGCTAGAACCCTGAGGCCAGACAGGGTGTACTTTAGCGTCTGTCTGCAGTGCTCTCTGTGATACATCATGTCGAAAGTTTCCTCATTCAGAAAATATTTCAATCTTCCTGGTTTTGCAGGGCCTATATGGAAAAGGGCTCGGTACACACAGAAACAATCTCTCAGATAGCACTTGAAATGTATTTATTTTCTTTCCATATTTCCTGAATAATTTATGTGGTATACTTTTCTAGTTATCAAGAGGAGAAATTTAAAAATCCATATTTTTTTCTGAGTTCAGAAAGTTTCTCTTCTTCCATAAATATCAAGGCAGCACTCAGAATGTCTTTAGGAACAGGATGGTAAAATAAAAGATGCATAGTTAATGTATAAACAGAAAGACCCACACTTACACTATTTCCCTAGACCTAGTGAACTGAAATGGAGAGACGCAAAAGCTCTAACAGGGGAACTTCCCCACTGACCCAAAAGGCATGAATTTTTTCTACTCTTCTGTACTAGCAGGAGAAACCAAGATGCGCATTTTAGACAAAGACAACAGGAAGCAGTTTCAAAGTAGCTCATGTAATAGTGTTGATATGGAATAGGAAGGATTTACACTGCCATTTCTTCCTCCCCAGCCCATGCCCTAGTGAGTCTTAGGATATCCAAAGATACATCTGAGCATGTTCTTTAGGGGGGAAAAAAGCCTCAATGCCTTCCTCATATCTATTATATAGCTAAAAACTCTCAGTTCTTACCTTTTGAAGATAAACACGCAAGTGTTTATAGGTGAATTGAGACACACACATATATATTGTGTGGGGTTTTGGTCTGTTGTTTTTCTTGCTATGCTGGGGATCAAGGACATGGCCTTGCTAGGCAAGTGTCCACTGTGTGATACCACTGTGTGATATCATCAGTTCAATGATATTACTGTCCATTTTGCTTTAAAATAATCTGGGGGCAGGGGGGAGGTGAGGAGGGAAAGATTAATGGCATGAATGAAGGACGATCAGATATGCATTGATCAGCATATGAGAAAAGTGATAGCTACACAGGACTATTGATTTTTTTCCTGTCTGCTTTTGTGTGTTTCACAAAGTTAAGAAAACAAAACAAAATAGCTCTTTACCACTTAAAATCTGCTATAATTCCATGCATATGTGCACATAGGTGGCCCTAATTGAATTCGGTGGGTTAAAAAAAATAGTCAATATAAGGAGGACATGAAGTTGGAAGGGAAATGTGACGGGAGCTCAGGGGGCGGGCTGGAGAGGAGAGTAAGAGGCAGAGATGATCAAGACCCATTGCATACATGGATGACATTTTTAAAGGATAAATAACAATTGAAATAAATAAAAATTCAAATAATACTTGTAGCTTGACATGGTGGCACATACCTGTACTCCTCTCGTGCAGAAGGCTGAAGCATCTCTAGATGAGGGATGGCTGGGGCCACAAGATAACATACTGTTCCCTGCCATACCTACGCTGGCACCTGTATGACAGAATGTCGCTATGATGGGAGTAGGCGTCAGGTGAGGG
>LOEQ01003300.1:79905-119332 GCA_001685075.1 Bramus lutescens
ACGAATTCTACACCTTCAGATTGCCCTTCCAGGAGTCAAAACTTGTAGAGAAAGAGAAAAGTGACACGAATCTATACATTTTACATATAAGATTAGTGTGGTTACCCTGGTCCTTATTTTCTGTATTACTGAATAGTTTCCAAATGGGAATGAGGAAAGAATATCCAAATCGGTAGTTTCTGATCAGCTTGAAAGAGCTGTCGTCGGCTCAGTGCTGCTTTTGGGAGTACCTCGGGATTCTTCACCAAGAACAAGAACTGGAATTTCTCTTAGAGTTATTCAGAGGCACACCCTTGCTTTACTTTGGGCTAGAGGAAGTTTTAAAAGTTCTCCTTCCTTATTTATATATTTATTTCAGTTGGACTCACATTGTAGCCTAAGCTAGCATGATACTCTCCTGTGTAGCCCAGGCTTGTGTTCAATTCTCCTGCCTCAGCTTCCACAGAGCTGGGGGTTCATAGTCAGCAGCACACACAACTTCAAGTTTTCTTTCTTGTCCTGTTATATTATTATTATTATTATTATTATTATTATTATTATTATTTTGCTAAGAGTACTGATGGTTCTCAGATGTTTTAAAAGTAATTTCTATTATTTATCTATCAGACCATTTCCACTCTGCTGATGTAGGTTCCCCTGGCCAGATGGACATGACATCATTGTATAACTTTCAGCCAAGTTAAAGGATAAGAAAAAAAAAACCCTAAATATCCACCTACACAAATAACGCTTAAGTCTTTGGAGAGCTATCTTCCACATCTGTATTTTAGTGGAATGTTGCTTTTAAGAGACTTTGTGTTCCTTCAAGCTCACCCATTCACTTGGGAAAATTCAATAATTTTGTAGGGGAAAAAGAGGAGGGATGAAACTAAAAAAAAAAAAGCTTCATTTTGTTAATCTTTCCCTTCCTTCAATTTTTCAAGCTGGCTGTTTTGACAATGGGAAACACTATCAGATAAACCAGCAGTGGGAACGCACCTACCTGGGCAACGCCTTGGTTTGTACCTGCTATGGAGGAAGCCGGGGCTTTAACTGTGAGAGTAAACCAGAAGGTAATTGGAAGGCAGTCTGGTCACTGGCAGAAATGATGCTCACTTATTAAAGTTAGCTTTCAATAAAAACATCCCCGACCCCAGAGAATTGCCAGCAATTCCCTTTGTAAAACCACTGATACTGGCTTTTCACATGCTGGCTCCCCTTACCTTGAAAACAAATGTATTCCAAACTAGTTTCCTAAGCCTTCCTTTTATTCTCCCAAAGAGTTTAATTAGAAAAATGAAAGGCTTTTGCCCTTCTTCCTTCAGAAAGAAAACTTATAAAAGCTTAATTTATTAGGAAGTTATCTCAGATCTTTGACTCTCAGATTATGGGCCAAAAATTACTTTGAAGCACTTGTGTGTAAAGTTATTTGTTCGCTGCATTTAAGTGAGAAACCACCACTCCTGAGCCTTTGAAGCCCCTTGATATGTTTCTTGTGAATCACCGCAGTTCCTTCAGAGGAGGTGCTTGGCTCCAGGGGAAACATTTCAGTCAGGCTGCCAAAGGCCAGTGCCTGCTGAGAGGGAGGCAACCTTTAAACTCTTTGCCGCCCACGTGGCCAGTGAATTGGTTTCCCCAGTTTGAGGTTGGAATTTGAAATCTGTCCTTTGCAACTCAGCTGGTCCTAGGGTGTGTCCTCTTCCTGAGAATTCTTTACATTGTAAATAGAGGACAAATTGCAGAGCTTGCCAAGAACTATGGTTTCATTCAAGTGTAACTTGACATTTTTAAGTCTCCTTTTAGCTGCATGTAGCCATGCTGCTTGTAAATCGGAAGAGGGGTGTCTTCCTTCAGATGGATGGGAGAGGGTAGAGAAGCTTGTGTGTGTGTGTGAGGCTCACATGGGCTTCTTCTTCTCCACAGCTGAAGAGACTTGCTTTGACAAATACACCGGGAACACTTACAAAGTGGGTGACACTTACGAGCGCCCTAAAGATTCCATGATCTGGGACTGTACCTGCATCGGGGCTGGGCGAGGGAGAATCAGCTGTACCATTGCAAGTAAGAAAGGCATTCTGTAATGTGCTGGAGATCCCATCAACGTGTATTTCTCAGTCCTGTCCCTGCCATTTTCTGTTGCCCAGGAGTGAATATTTCTTACTTTGGGATTTACCCCTATGACCATATCCATGTGGTTGGCCACCTAGTTCTTGCACCTAAGTAGAGGAAGATGGATCTAAGTACAGAAGTAATCTCTCTCTCTCTCTCTCTGTACGTGTGTGTGTGTGTGTGTGTGTGTGTGTGTCTCTGTGTGTGTATACAGTGGAACCAGGTAGCTCTCTTCGTTCTTTTCAATAATGTATACCCAAAGGACCTTCTTATTTTAAATAACCTTGGATCTTTAAGCCAGATTGATCATGTGATCATCCACAGTGTTGAACTAGCCATGCTTTTTTTATTTTTTATTTTTTTGTCATGAGTCTGGTTCTTTATAATGAATAGGTTAGATTTAGGGAGCTGACCTTTCTGTTCTCAAATACAACATAGATGATGAACACAGTGTATTTCCAAGGAACTTTGGGTGTTGGGCTTCATGAACTCTGTAGCTAAGGTAATCTTTTCAATATGATTCACAGGGTTGCCAGTACTTTCTATTAATAAGGTAATTTTTTAAAGCTAGCTTTTAAATGTAAGTAAGTCTTCTGTCCAAAAGAACCAATCAGTCCCTTCTGACTACTCCAATATTCCCAACACTTAATGTTAGGGTTTTTCCAAGTTTCTTGGCAAAACCCAAGACTCAATAGTACACTGCAGACAATTCAGCCATTGGACTTAACAGCCTAAGAAAGTGTCAGGCTTTCCACATTCATGGATGTGCATGCTTGCTTTCCAGTGGAGTGATATTTACACCCTAGAGCAAAATGCAGTCTGTCCCTACTCCAGGCAATTGGAATGCTCAGCCCATTATTTATGACCCCCTTGCCATTTAGATTTCTCTGTGACTTCTTTAACAGTTGACCCAATGTGAGCAGCTATGCTGTTAGCTTTTCTGCTGTTCTCAGGTTTAGGGGTCTCATTTGGGCCCATATAAGTACCTCTCTCAGATGGAACACAAGACCACCCCCTCTGTTGATTCTCTGTATCACTCTCTCCTAACGTTTGCCTTTTATCTGTAACAGATCGCTGCCATGAAGGGGGCCAGTCCTACAAGATTGGTGACAAGTGGAGGAGGCCACATGAGACTGGTGGTTACATGTTAGAGTGTTTGTGCCTGGGGAATGGAAAAGGAGAATGGACCTGTAAACCTATAGGCAAGTGGCCTGTAGGGGTGGTTGTGGGGGAAAGGGGTGCAGAAACGTCACGTGTGGAACCCAAACTACCGGGCAGGATATCTGAACAGCAATGTAAAGATTAGTGAAATGTTTAGTGATTCCCAATCTTAACGAAATCAGATCCTGAAGTATAAACCATAGAGAAATCTTGATTTTGTTTCAAATGCCTGAGACAGAGTTAAAATATTGAGGAAGAAGTGATTTTTTTGTTTATATCTGATCCCGTCACCTTGGTGAAGACTTGTTATTTAAAGGGGAAAAAGTGACACTTTTGACACACTTCTTGTTGGAATGCAGTGGACTGAAGCACAGAATGGCAAGTGGCTCTGGTCACACCTTGCTGATTTCTTTACAAACAAACCTTTTCTTTCAGTCTCAGCCTCACTTGTACTCTGTGACTCCAGAAGTTTTTTGTTTCCTAGTTCTCCAAATCATGATTGTTGTTTTACACATTTGTTTTGTCTTTGGTTTTTATAGAGGCCTAAAATTTAAATCACTTTCTTCCTTAAGTCATTCGCAATTCAGATTGGGATATGGCTTAGGGGCACAGTTTAGTGACACAGTACTTGCTGAAGCAACTGAAAGGTCCTGGGTTCAATCCCCAGTACCTCATAAATAAATTAAAGATTAAAAAAGAAATTATGATTTTTGCAAAGAACCATCTTCCCATGGGGTACATATATTGATTCTTTTCATTTGAAATGCTAGTGAAAAGCTTGGGAACTGACAGAAAATGCAGTCTGTGTACTCATTAGAACAGAATTTGCCTGCCAACTGGCCCAGGGCTTTCTTTTCCTTTGGCTACTTGCTATGTGCTTAGCTACAGGGTGTGCCTTCTTTTCCCTGAATAGAGTGCTACTTTAAAAAAAAAATGTGGCTGGATTTTTGCTTACCCGCTACACTTTAAATTACAGGGAAACACTATAATTTTAAATAGCTTTTTTTTTCTCTCTCTCTCTTTCTGTCTTTCATTTTCTTCTAGCTGAAAAATGTTTTGATGATGCTGCTGGGACTTCCTACGTCGTGGGCGAGACCTGGGAAAAGCCCTACCAAGGCTGGATGATGGTGGACTGTACTTGTCTGGGCGAAGGCAATGGGCGCATCACCTGTTCCTCCAGAAGTAGGTTTTAGCTCTTTTCTGTTGAAAATGCTGTCTGCTGTTGGGTTCTGAATTCCTAGAGAGAGTTGTAATGCTGCCTCACTTGGAAGAGACCTAACATATCAACACATTTTGGCAACTTTAAGATGTCCAGAAAAATCATAAAACCAACACATTCTGCTTCTTCATAGAACACTAAATAAGTAGAGAAAGAAATTCTCAATTCAATACTAAAATAGGCAGTCAGCTACTAAAAAGAACTTTAGTGTTTATTCAAATACTGAATGGGTCATCTTAGACCTGGAGATTATCACTGAGATATTTTCCTAGTACTAAGGACAATTAAATCCCTAAAGTAGCATGCAAATAAATCCCTTGACATAGGGAAGCTATTGACATGGAAATAAAAGGCTCTAGAAGTTCAGATTTCCTTCTATGTTTGAAGTTTAAATAAGGTTTATTTACAAAACAAAAATCTTGTGAAAATGAGAAGTATTCAGTATTCTCTTTCTAATAGGAAAGTGGAACCAATTTCTATGTGCTCATTTATTGAGCTAACCGACCGTTTAAATTATAATCCATCTTTACTCTTGAGCTGCAATATGGCTATGAGGGGTGTAGCCTCTTTGTGAATTAGATACTGCTGTAAATGCCGAGTCAGGAAAAAAAAATCACCCATTGATAAAGGCAAACACATACACCCACAAGAACCAAGATCAAAGGAAGGCCTTTGCAGGTTGGTGCTTTTGTCGACCAATGTTGTCAGACCTGAACCGTCTCAGTATCTTTGTTGACATTCCTAATCTTGTGTAACTAGATATATACAAACCTTCCTCATCTCTGAAAACCAGGCTATTGTCCAATTCCAAATTCCCTCCCTATACCTATACCTATATTTCGCTGAACAAACAATTTTTCTTTAAGAAACTTCTTAGCTTGCTATCAGAAGAGTTTTAAAGGTTAGGTAAGAGTTTGCATTGGATTTCTTTCTAAATTTGTTTATTTTGTATGTGGAATTGGAAGGCACACATGCCCCAGTGTGCATGTGGAGGTCAAAGGACAGTTTGGAAAAGTTGATTCTCTCCACCAAGCAAGGTCCAGTGAGTGAGCTCAGGTTGTCAGGTTTGGTGGCAAGTGCCCTTATTCAATGAGCCCTCTCGGAGGCCCACAGTTACTTGTCTAATTGTCTTAAGCTAAAATCTTGCTACATAGGTCTCGGAAGACTGAAGATCATCACATTTTTAAACGCTGAAGAGCTAAGGAACCCATAAGTTTGAGGGAAATATTTGATCATTTTCCATATCTATTTTTGTTTAGCGAATTTGACCTTGGGTGGTATATTTAATTAACTATTTTAAGCTAAATAAATAAAACACATTCAAGATATTTTGATTTGATTGTACATTTCATTTTAAAACCATGCTTCAGCAAATTCCAACACTGTTGTTAGTTTAAAATTCTACAGATAGAACTTTGAACACAGAAGCAGCAATTAAGACTTCAATACAATCTTAGAAGGGACAATAAGGATGCCTGAGGCCAGCTTTTCTTACAGCAATAATAAGAGACAGTATCCAGAGCAGATCTTTTAGCCACAGGATAAAGGGCCATTTTGGTGGTGGTTTTATTATTGTTATTATTATTGTGAGACAAATTTTTATGAAGCTCTGTCTGGCCTAGAACTTATATTGCTAAAAAAAGACCTTGAACTCCCTAATCCTCCTGCCTCTACCTGCCAGGTGCTCGGGCTAGAGGCAGTGGTCATTTTGTTTGTGACCTGTAAAGCAGGTATTTTAGAGCAGGACAGGAAAAGAATCTTCTAGCTGAAGAAACTGTTGTTGCACAGAAAGTGGAGGAAGGGATGCTTTAATCAAGTCATGGCTTCCCTGGGATGGCTGGACAAAGCCCTTTCAGAACTGTCTGCCTCCCTACTGCTTCCTTCTGTGGTTGTGGGGAGAGTTGGAAGGAGGGCCATATGCAAAGTTACCAGGAGAAAACAGTAGAAGTATCTGAATTTCCATATCTGTAGCACCAGCACTGGGTAAGGACTTGTCATACCAACTGCCACTTATAAGCATTCAAGCACAACGTTCCTGATTTTGTTTGAATGACTGCTTGCTTGTCAGTGACACCTGAATTCCACATTCAATGCTTCTTTTCCGAAACAGACAGGTGCAATGATCAGGACACCCGGACATCCTATAGAATTGGAGACACTTGGAGCAAGAAGGATAACCGCGGAAACCTGCTCCAGTGCGTCTGCACAGGCAACGGCAGAGGGGAATGGAAGTGTGAGCGACACGCTCTTCAGAGCACTTCAGCTGGTGAGGCGCTGGGACCGGGGAGTAGCTTGACATGCCGTTTGAAGATGATTTATAGAGTCTCAACTAAGAAGCTGAGGTCGTTTACATAATTTTATTTAAAAATAGTCATGCGATATTTTGAACAAAGTTTTGAATGGCATGAAAATAGGCCTTGGATGTTGAGAAATGGATTTAACACTATAAGTAGAACAGAGTTTTGAAAACATGGTGAGACTCAGATAATAGCTTCATCAGTATAATTCTTAATGCACAAAAGCAGAGTTCAGCACCCAGAATCAACATACACATCCAGGCGTAGCTGTGTCATTTCTGTACCAAGTGGCTGGAGGCAGGAGGGCAGGGTCACTGGTATGAAACCAATACCCTACTTGGGGGGGCGGGGGTTCCAAGTTCATGAGAGATGCTGTCCTAGAGAACATGATTGGCTCTGGGCTCGATCCCTGACTTCCACATGCACATGCTCTCACACACATGTGCATGTACACGAGCACATTTATCCTCACTCAGATGCTCAAGTAATAGTGAATGAGTGTGTTACATGCACTTAGAACCCTCAGTGCCCTGGGTTCAATTCCCAGCGTACGAACAAACAATAGTTACTGTATAGAATTTAAAAGAACAACTGAAGAGGTAATGATATTTGCATCACAGGTGGTTTATAAGAGTCTGAAAAAGGGTTGAGAGTGTTCTGTAGAGTGTTTGTCGACCATGTATGAAGCCTGGAGAGATGGCTCATAGGTTAAGTTGCTCTTCCAGAGGTCGTGAGTTCAATTCCCAGCAACCACATGGTGGCTCATAGCCATTCATAATGAGACCTGATGAAATGAGGGGTAGGGTCATACCTATGATCTCAGGGGTCAGGAAGTGAAGGTAGGAGGATCAGAAGTTCAAGGTCATCCTTGGCTACTTAGTGAGTTCTAGTCAAGCCTGTTCAATAGAGCACATAGTCTCTCCCACACACATCTGAAGAGAACAGTACAGCCTTTGAAGGGTCCCTGCCCACTATTGCGCTTTGTCTTCTCATCTAGTTTGTAGCTATGTGATATCCTAGCCTTGTTCCTTAGCCTCTTAGCAATCAATCATTTAGCTAATAGTAATTAGAATTTTTTCCTTTCAATGAGTTTATCTTGACCTAGTTAATTCATGTGAAAGCAAACAAGGTTAGATTTGATGATCTCTACATTATCCAATTATAATCAGTAAAGTAGCTATTGGTGAAAGAGAAGTTACAAATATCAGTCTACTGAACTACGTTAAGAATTAACTGGAAGTTGACTGGGATAAATAATACATGCTAACTATTCTGATGACATTGCTAATATGATGCTGAGATATTTCATTATAAAAAAGTTCGAGAAACAATGTTAAACAAAACAACCTATTCTACAAAGGCCTTGGCACTCTTCTGTATGGGGGGCTCTGACACCATTGACATCTTCTGTCTGCGGTGTCTTTGGGCCCTAGTGCTCAGCCACGCTGGGGAGATGGTCAATTCACCCCGCTAGCCATTCATTCTCCTGCCAGCTCTGCTGCTGCTGCAGGCTCTGGCCTTCAGAGGACAGATTTCTAAAAGTTGAAGAGAGCACATTCTGCTGTGTTACTGTCTGAGAAAACTTGTGAGGATCCATTGGTTTTAGGAAAACACACACTCCCCCTAAGTAATTCTGCTGAGTAACAACATCAGGAAAAGGGCCTAATGGGAAATCTGTGGCTATCCAGGATACCCTCCTGTGAGAGCAGTTTCAGGGAGGCCAGGAAGTCATTGAATTGGCAGCCTCTCTCGGGAAGAGGAAGGCCCCCACACTGTGTGTATGAGAGCTATCTGTGAGGGAGGAAGGAGGAGGCAGGCCATTTCAGGTGAAGAGGAGGGCAGGGCATGGCACCCAGGAATAATAACAGCCAGGCAGAAGGGGAGCTATGGAGGAGTGTGAAGTTCACAGACAAGAGGCCTCCCTTGCTTGAGGGTTTGTTGAGGATGACCTGTGCTGTGTGGCAGAACAATGTCTGTCACTTAGATATGTTATTCTGGCGTCCCAAGTGAGCTTATCTGGAGGGGTCTTCTGGATCGCTTCTTGGACCAAAAGCAAAAGCTAAAACACAGGATGGGATATTTCATTCAAGTTCCAGGTCAGGCCAAGACTCTGGACTCATTGATTTCTCTCTTCGAGTTTTATAATGTTCCATCCTCACGCTCTTAGGATCTGGCTCCCTCACAGATGTCCGCACAGCGATTTACCAACCTCAGACTCCCCTGCAGCCCGCTCCATATGGCCACTGTGTCACGGACAGCGGTGTGGTCTACTCGGTGGGAATGCAGTGGCTGAAGTCACAGGGAAACAAGCAGATGCTGTGCACTTGCCTGGGCAATGGAGTCAGCTGCCAGGAGACAGGTAGGCACCATCTCTAGACAGTATCACCAGTGAGCCTACGTTTAGTTTCTGCAGTGTCTTTGTTTGCAAAAATGTAAAACAATAAAACCAGAATAGTTTATATTCTTACCCTCCAATGATAAAGATTGCAATGGCTGACATTTTCTTCTAGTCTTTTTACATTATGTATTTTCTTCCTTTCATGAGGATCAAGCTGCTTTGTGTTTTCTGTATTTTCCAAAGGGATGCTTATAACAGCACTGGTTTTCTGAATAGCTAATAATCTGTACTTTGAGTTTTAAATTTGGAATTATAGATGCCTTTCAACAACTCACAGCCTCTCTGGGTTACAAACATGTCTATCTTTAATTTTTTTCCTCTTGAATAGCCTTGTATACTATTTATTCTAACAGAATATAACCATAAACCTCTCTCCATCATCTTTGGACCATAATTAATAAAGCTTTACAAGTAGAGAAACTGAGTCATGGCAACAGATGTGGCTCCCAAGGGCATTAACAGAGGAACTCTGGCCCATGGCTCTATCCTAAATCATAATACATTTTGATTGCCCATTCACCAGATGACTCTCACTTTGTTCCTTATGGCACAAGCTCAGCTTCCATTTAAATTAGCAATTTGCCACCAGTGGGGTGGGGTAGGGTGGGAAACAACTGTACTGACCGAGACTCTTGGTTGTACTTGTAGCTGTGACCCAGACTTACGGTGGCAATTCAAACGGGGAGCCCTGTGTCCTCCCATTCACCTACAATGGTCGGACCTTCTACTCCTGCACTGCAGAAGGACGGCAGGATGGGCATCTCTGGTGCAGCACAACTTCAAACTATGAGCAAGACCAGAAGTATTCTTTCTGTACTGACCATGCTGGTAAGTGTCCTGGGAGAACCAGAGCAGTGAGGAAAGCCCTCCTGCCTGCCAGAGGTCAATCATTAATTGTGAGATTGCACAAGAAACACTGCTTTGATCTGTTTGGACCCAGAGACACAGCTAATTCCGCAGCAGAGGCTCTTTTCCATGTCCCTTAGCACCACCGGAAAATGACACCGAGGGAGAAAGGGCCCTGTAGTTTGATTATTTTGACACATAGAGATTATGATGTGATTAAAGACACTCAAATATTGAAATCAGTGGATGATCCCTCCGAGCTGATGAACGCACAGGATAAATGTCAAGGGTGCCTCTGCTTATCTTCTGTTTAGAGCCATATTTTACACAAAGCTATCATTTAATCTTTTTTCTTCCTTGGCTGGGAAAACGAGAGAATATGAGATTTAAATCTATTTTGAAAGTGAAGATGAAAATCCACTAAGAAGCTTAGGACTGTATTATTAGATAGCTTTTATTCTGTGATAGGCCCTCTGGGAATTAGCAGCCAGAACCTGGCTCTGTCTAAGCCTTTGGTCATCTATTCTCGTTGTACACACCAAAGCTCAGCTGTAATCTTCCTGTTTGTGTGTTGTCCTGGGCAGTTTTGGTTCAGACTCGAGGCGGAAATTCCAACGGTGCCTTGTGCCACTTCCCCTTTCTGTACAACAACCGTAACTACACCGACTGTACTTCTGAGGGCAGGAGGGACAACATGAAATGGTGTGGAACAACCCAGAACTATGACGTGGACCAGAAGTTTGGGTTCTGCCCCATGGCTGGTAAGATGAGGCTCTGTGAGTGATGGCCTATGGTCCACTAGCAGCCTGTGGATACTGGTTCCTTCCTTTCTTCCTCCCTAAGACAATATGGGGAAGTATGATACACATATATGTATTATATCTTACATTTGCAATTTGAGAAAACCATCAATAGCACTGGTTATCGATATGCTTTTAAGATCCCATTGACATGGCTGAATGTCAAAAACTAGAACACAATGCCAAGTACTTTTAAAATTTTGTGTCTTCAAATGTAAATTCACAAATATGTATGTATCTTTAAAACTATCTGACTCATAGTTATTGACATATGGCCAGTTTGACTGACACCACAGTTATAAAGAACAAAAGTGATCAGAAGAAGTCAAATTGTTTCCTGACAAATAGAGAATTGCCCCTGGTTTACCTAAATAATGAAAGAGGAATCGGGTATTGGTTATTTTGTTTTTAAGTTTTGAGAGTCCTGTAGAAGACATTTTATTTTCCAATTGTAGAACCAGGAACTTGAGTGTCATGTGTGGGAAGAGGCAAGGAAAAGACAGTACTTTTCCTTTTTCTCATTTCAGCAAAAGATGGCACTGGGTTTAAGAGGGAAAGGGATTTTATTTATGCTCAGTTTTCCTTTGAGCTAGAGTGAGCCGAAATAGGTGAAGTCACAAGGCTGTAGTTAAATCCAGCCTTCTAGATAATAATGAGAGTCACCTGAAAGAATGTACGAGATTTTCCTAGTCTGATTCTCCAGCTCTCCTGGTGTTTCTCTGCAGTCCCCTCTGGACTAGTTGTTTCCTGGAGGGTTCAAAACTCCACCTTCACCCAGAGGTGTGCATGCACGCCTTCTTCCCAAACGAGAGGTCTTAGACTCATCAAACAAGACCAGTAGCTTCCTATGCCTACCCATTTCTATCACGTGATCATTTAGCAAGTATTTCTTGATCCTTTTCCAAACAGCCCATGAGGAGATCTGCACAACCAACGAAGGGGTCATGTATCGCATTGGGGATCAGTGGGATAAGCAGCATGATTTGGGCCACATGATGAGGTGCACGTGTGTTGGAAACGGTCGTGGAGAATGGGCCTGTATCCCCTACTCCCAGCTCCGAGGTACGCTGGTCTATTGTGAGCAGGGGTACAGAGGGACTGTGTGAAATTCCTTACCTGCCAAAAGCAGAGAAGGAAGAACCCAGTGCCAGGTTTTTCCTCCACTTACTGTGCTGGAGAAGTTTCTTGTTTCCAGTAGCCCGTTGAGAAAAGCTGGCAGAGTTGGGTATTTCTGGGGCTCTGGAAACAGTCCCAGAATGTAAGTACTTAAGTTAAGCCAAAAGGGTGGCTTCCTAAGGAGAGTACCAATATTTGATCCTTTTAGCTCCAGATTATCCCTGTGTTTCTGTCTAGGGCAGGTAAGATCTCTTCTTCTTCTTCTTCTTCTTCTTCTTCTTCTTCTTCTTCTTCTTCTTCTCCTCCTCCTCCTCCTCCTCCTTCTTTTTGTTTTTCAAAACAGGGTTTCTCTGTGTAGCCCTGCCTGTACTGGAACTCACTCTGTAGACTCACAGAGATCTGCCTGCCTCTACCTCCCGAGCGCTGGGATTAAAGTCCTGTGTCCCTAACCTTCTGGCAGCCTATACGCCAATCTTATGGAGGCATTGTCTCAATTGAGATTCTCTCATCCCAGATGTGTTTAGGTTTGTGCCAAGTTGACAGAAACCACCCAGCACACGTTCCTCTTCATTCCAGAAACCAGACCACATTATAGTATATGCCATACAAACATCTGTACTCATCTAATTGTAACAATCAGAATTTAAATAAAATTATCAACTAAACAGGAATGTTAGAGGAACGAGGACATTTATTTGTTGAACCTATAGTTTACCGTGGCTTTTAGTTTAGGACTGTAATCCTTGACAATTATAAGTCTATTAGACAGAATAAGAGGGAAGTAAAAATTATGTTATTAAGCTTTAAAAAAGCTTGTTCTATTCCAGTAGAAAAGATATTTTGGCAGCTGTTAAATCCAGCAGTAGAACCTAATGCTATGAAAAAGTACAATTTCTTCTATTTCATTAAAGTTCATCACTATCCAACTGTTCCCTGAGCAGATCAGTGTGTTGTGGATGACATCACCTACAACGTGAACGACACGTTCCACAAGCGCCACGAGGAGGGGCATATGCTGAACTGTACATGCTTCGGTCAAGGCAGGGGCAGATGGAAGTGTGATCCCATTGGTAAGTGGCTGCCTGTGATTGGAGGGTTTCATCTTGGAGCATAGTTAGCCAGTTGTGGATAAGGACAGCTCTTTGATGTTACCGCATTGCGTCCACCCCACACCTGAGCAGTGGTCAGCAGAGAGCTTAGCCCAGTGTGTCCTCATCATGAGCCAGTGTACAATCTATCCTGCTACTCATCTTTTTGCTGTTGTTGCTCAGTTTAGTGACAAGTGTCCTTTACTTCTGTTGAGTGGACTTAGCTTTTTGGTTCTGAATCATGAAAAGGAACTTTCTTTTACTGACTGTGGAAACATGGGTAAAGGACTAAGCTGGTAAATACCTCCTTTCAAAACACTCCGTCCTTTGGCCCACTGAATAATAGATAGGACTGTGCTAATGGCGAAGGTTCAACCTTAAAAACAGCCCTATTCCAAAAATCCAAAGTTTAAGATAATCAATTCAGATGTCAGGCTAAAGGAGGCAGGCTGCTTCCTGAGACAACAAATTGATCCCAGCAGTTTGTTTGGCCTGAGATTGCAAAGCTGAGAAATCCAAAAAGCTTGTGTATATACTGCTCATGTTTAAAATTGAGCTCATTAGTACAGAACTAACTCTTGAATTTTGAAGGAATATATAAAGCAAAATCATTGCAAAGTTCTTTCTTGCTGTTCAAGTGGCAAGTCAGTTACTTTGATATCTTAACTTTAAATTTTTAATTGATATCTAATTTTTAAAAATTAGTATTCAGATTATGAGTATGTACCAAAATTTTAATTTTTACATTTTAAATTTAGCAATGTTTCTCTTTTAGAAAGCTAAATATCTTTCCTTCTCAATATGTACATTTTAGTTTTTACTGCTAGTTTCTCTATAAGATAAATTATTTGAACAAAATACTGTTTTAGAAACAGGGAAATGGCTCCACACACATGTACTCAAACACTCACATGCACACATACACACACATACACAGCACCACACACACCCGTACACGTACAACTATTATTTTAACTATATTTGTAAGGAGAATTGAAAGTTTTAGTTGTATTTTAAGAATGTACTCTATCACACTACAATGAAGTGTTTGGGACTGTTTTAATGTTTTCCTTGCATATGTTCTAGACCAGTGTCAAGATTCAGAGACCCGGACATTTTACCAGATCGGCGATTCCTGGGAGAAGTCTGTGCATGGTGTCAGATACCAGTGCTACTGCTACGGCCGTGGCATTGGGGAGTGGCATTGCCAACCTCTGCAGACCTACCCAGGTAAGAAGCTCTGAGACTGACTGTTGACCCGTGGGTGGTCATAGTGGGGCGTGTCAGTCTTGACTAATATTCAGAAGCCCAAATTGGGGGCCTTTCTCTATCCCATTCTTTTACATGTTACTATTCAATATGTTTTTACTTATTTTCCTCTCTTCACCCTTCATGGGTAAAAAAGCACCAGAGCCTTTGAAAGGGCGCATGCTAAAGTTTACACTGCAGTTAATTTTATCTCATCCCCACTTCTCTCTCTCTCTCTCTCTCTCTCTCTCTCTCTCTCTCTCTCTCTCNNTCTCTCTCTCTCTCTCTCTCTCTCTCTCTCTCTCTCTGTGTGTGTGTGGTGTGTATGTGTGTGTAAATAGTGACTTGCTCTGGAAGTAGAAAGGATTTTTTTCATTCTGTTCCTCAGAAGTCCCATAGACAGAGGGGAGGAAGCACAAGATAAGGTATAAATATGTTCCCTGCCATCTTTAACCCTTCTCTGTGTTACATTTCCTTTGTCTATGAGGTGGAATGTGGACCAAAATATCTGGAGCCAAGAGTTGAGTAACTTGGTCAGCTCCACCCACACAGTTCAAATACCCCAAAATATTTCTTGCTGTTTTGTTGTTGTTTGTTTTCTTTTACGAAGACATCGTGCCTGGCTATAAGGTTTATTAATTTGTGGGAAAACATTAAAAATCATTGGATAACTGTAATGTTACATTGAATTTACTTTATTAGCCATTTCAGCAAAGTCTCCTAGATCTCCACTACTGATTTATTTATTTTAATTTCTTATTATCCTCTGAGTGTGTGTGGGGAAGGCGGTGTGCTGTGGCACACAGGTGAAGGTCAGAGACAACTTTGGGATGTTCTCTCTTCACCTTTCTTTATATGGATTCTGGGGTCAGTCTCAGGTCTCCAGGCTTGTGTACGGCAAGCGCCTTACACTGAGCTGTCTTGCTGGCCCTAATTTTATACATGAAACTTGGCTTGTACTCAGAAACAAGAAGATTTGGGGTGAGATAACAGTCTGCATGTAATAGAAGTTACAATAATAAATTAGCTCTGTAAGAGTTAAGGCTAAAATGTAAGATTAAATTATCTGCATAAGAGAGTCGCCATCTCAGAGTAATCTATGGGGGCCAAAGGCCATGTGAGCATGTGATCAGGCTTGACTGCTGGCTCTGACTGGGCTGTGACAGGCACACCAGTTAGCTTCATTCTTTCTTCTCAGCTGTACAGTGGGAGACCAGCTTAATCACCTTCAAAATCCCTTCCTGTCTTTCACACTAACACTCAGTGATCCCGAGCCTCTCATGCATTGCTTTTATGAGCAGGAAAACTGTCCTCTGCCCAGTCTTTAGACATTGTCCGGCCTAGGGTAGGTGACTGCTTTGAGAGGTGACCTGTCTCTTCACATGTATTTCTTATTGGTTTAAGAGTCACTAAGCATTAAAATTTAACATTATTTCTCTGTGTTTAGCTTTTTGAGAGTCTCATCTAGGCTGCGGTTGCCTCAAACGTGCTATGTAGCCAATCATAATCTTGAACTCCTGATCCTCCTGTCTCCACCTACATGCTGGGATCACATGTGTACACACTACTATACCTGGTCAATTTAATACACTTTAAGATCTGATTACAAATATGCTATACCTTCAGAAAATATGTGCTCAGGAGACACTCCATTAGAGTTATGTCAGCTGACTTTGCTCCTAGTCTCCAAAAAAGGGCAGCATCAAAAGCCCATTGAACACAGTAGAGATTTCAGGGCGCGGAGTCAGAGTGCTCGACCTCAGACACCCTGCAGTGATTATCTCCATGTGAGCTTTGCTCGGTGCCTTGTGCCTGGCCTGGGAGGCTTCAAAAGTATAGGAATCATAAAAAGCCCACGGATGGCTGAAAGTGTCTGAGCCTTGCCCTGTTTGTTCTTCCTACGGAGTCAGTAGAGCTGTTCAAACTAACAAAAGATAACGGGAATTTGGTTTGTCAATAAGCAAGTAGGAAAGCACAGCTCTCGGGAAATTAAGTAGAGAAAGCGGTTGGCATTAAAAGAAAAATTCATGAATGTTTAACTTCTCCAGGGTCACCATTACCAGAAACCACTCACTCTGACCTCATTTTCAACCGATTTGGAAAGTGCATAATGTGCCATCCTACAAGTGAAGATTTCACAGTGAGAAGTGCTTGTAGATGCCAGGAAGGTCCACTGGAAAAAAAATCACACCAACTAACCAGTATCAAAAGGATTATAAAAACCTTTCAATCTAAATAATGTAAATGATAACTAGGCTTTTAACTTTCCATCTTTATATTATAGGTGCTAGTGCAGAGTGTAGTGATGAGCTGGAATTTCATTTACCTAAAAAACAACTTGGATAGTTTATATTTTCATTCTTACATAAAAATGCCCTAAGTCCCTTTTGCTGTTTAAAGCAGTCCCTTAAAAGTGGACCATGTCATGAGTCTAGAGTGCTGGAGAGCTGGGTAGCTCAGTGGTTACGAGTGCATACTCCTCATGCAAGTCAGTTTGATTCCCGGGGCTCATGCTGGCAGCACCTGTGTTCACATACATGTACCCTCAACCCACCTAGGCATTTTAAAAATTAAATTAAAATAAAAAATACTCAGATTTCAGGCCTGTGCTGGAGGTCTAAGAAAGGAAACGGAGCTTTGGTAGTTCTGCAACCATCTATCTCTCCACCCCCATCTTCCTCCCATCATCCCGTGTATTGGAATATGATTAGTTAAATGTCATTTGTATTGTCTTAATAGACTTACTTATCAGGGAGATTTAATCACTACATATTCCCCACTTCAAATTCATTATTGACACACTAAATGCACATGAAATGTCTCTCTACCTGAGAGATTATAGTAGGGTTTCTCTAAAAGATCAATATCTGACAACCTTATTTAGATTAACACAAATCACTTAAGGACAAGTGTCTCTTTTTACTGACTTTTATGGAACCCCTTTAAATAGTATTTGAAAGTTTGTTTTTTAGTGTATTTGCATTCGTGAGGCTCTTCATGCATGGAAGGACCATGGAAATGGCTTCTGTTAATGGATCACATGACCAACCTGTGTGGTGTGTGGAGCCTATGCCTCTTTAGGATGCAAAGCTGAGAATTTTATATGTGGATTTTGACATTCACCTGGTGGCATTAAGTGAAATTAAGATTCAATGAATATTTGTTAGTTTCTGACAAACTGAATTATTTCCAGTGTGGAAGTGAGCACGTTATCCTAAAAGTTTTGGAGGTCATATAAGTATGTAAGTTACATATTTGTTCTGCTAAAGAAAACTTTGTTTTCAGAGAATTTAGAAGCTGAAACCCTTATTAAACTGAAAGTCAATAATTTTTTCCCAAGAGCACTCAGAAAACTGCTAGTGGTGTAGAGTACTACTTTATGAACATGAAGAACTTTGCTCTGTTGCACAGAACATCAGGGAACAATTCTTACCTTAAGTTTTTAGAAGGACTTTGTACAGATGACCTTTGTCTGACAAAGACTAGAGAACAGAGAGGTTAAATATCTGTTCTGTAAACCTTTGTCAACAAAATTTCATTATTATCCTGAGTGGAATCTACTATATTAAAAAAATTGATTCCCTTCTCTTACTTTGCTTTTTATTTTTCAAGCAAAAGAACTAAATCCATCTTAAATTGTGTTAGTAACAGTAATATCAAGATGTGAAAATATTGAAGTTTTAAGTACATGGTTCCAATGTCATTTCACTCGGTAATTGCTTTTAAAAACAAACAACCAACCAAAAACCAACCAAACAATCAATACTTGATCTCTTAACAATTTAACCCACAGTGATCTTAGAGTAGACCTCTCAAGTGAAACTAGGTCTCTTCTTCCAAGCGCAGAGAAGGCTTAGCCGGATGGGGAAATAAGCCTGGGTCTTTAAGTATTACCTTTGCCTGTTTTTCCAGGACTCAACCCCATTTAGAAATTTTTTTTTCCATCATGTCCTATGGCCTTGGGGATGTTGCTCCATTCTTAGTAGACTCATCTGTGCCAAGAGCCTCCATGATTCAGAATTTTTCTTAAAAGAGCCTTAATAAAATTATCAGGTGAGGTCTGCATTCTGAACTGCATTATTTGTGTTATGGAAAATTCACAGCTGCCTCTCAATTCTTACTCTGAAAGCAGAGAAGAAAGATAGCTGGAGCAGTTTTTGTTTTATTTATTAGAGAAAAAATTTATTGCATTTCTATGGAAAAGGCAATAATTACCAGGTCAAACCAGACCTGTTTCTAATGCCAATCTATAAAGGTTTAGCTAAACACAATCATTTTTATTATGTCCTTATTTCCTGAGGAGCAAACAGTCTTTTAGGATGGACATCCATGTGTAATAAACTTGAAGAATACACAGGATAAAGAAATCACACATTTTCATTTTCAGGCACAACTGGTCCTGTCCAAGTAATTATCACAGAGACTCCCAGCCAGCCCAATTCCCACCCCATCCAGTGGAATGCACCAGAACCATCGCACATCACCAAGTACATTCTCAGATGGAGACCCGTGAGTATTAGCTCAGAAGCCGTGGACTCTGGGACTCCTGACATTACCAGGTTGGGATATGGTGCTCTGTGGGTTTGTTTCTGCTTTTGAGTCAACAGAGCTGATCCCTTGTCAGAGGTATTTATATTTTCTTAGTGTCTAGCCAATCTGTGGTCAGTCGAATCGATATGTCGATTTGGGTTTTTTTGTTTATTTGTTTTGATATCTAGAAGAAATTAGGCCTTTGTGTTAGAAAGGTCTTAGAAGCCCTAATGCTTACAGCTATTCTCATCCAACATGGAGAGACAATTTGAAATTTTGATATGCTTTACACTTTGCAACTTCATTAAAGGTAAATTTATTTTCAAATTATTTCCAGAGTTTGAAAGCTATTTAAATGAATGTTACCCTTTTGATCAAGTCAACTGTACTTTGGTCCTCTAGAGTTATTGAGACAGAAGGGAATGAGGGAATGAGAGAACAGATGGGCAGAGAAGGGATTATAGCTGGCTTTGGAAAGGAAATGAACCCTAGAATTTTCTAGCCACCCAGATTCTGGAACTGTACTAAGGTTATTAGTCTGTTAAACTTTGATGTCTCTTTTTCCTCTCAGACCTGATCTCTCCAAAGTTCATGACATAATTTGAAAAACACTATTTTAGAAGGGAGGGAAAAAATGTACTTTCTAAAATCACATCTGCCCAATTGTAAATAATCCAAGACAACAGAAAGTATTTGACTTATGACATTAACTCATGAAGTTGAATTTAAACTCTTTGGGGAAAATCCATGCTGTTGAGCTCATTCCTGTCCTTCTCTTGAGGAGTCAGTCTCCAGCTTAACATCTGGCAGTGTCAATTAGTGATGCTTTCCCCCTTCACTATCTCCCCCCATCATCTCTCTTCATCTTTTCATTTTATCACCATTTTTATTTACTTTGAACTTAACTCTGAAGCATTTTTGCAAAGCCAGTACAAAAGGAGGGTTTACAGATAGGTACGAAATATACATTGAATAGAGACATCTTCACGTTCGATTAAATTCTTTGAGTATTTTTTTTTTGGTTTGGGTTTTGCTGTGTTTTGTTTTGAGGCATGTCTCCTTAGGCCAAGACTAGTTGCATATTTCTTATATAGCTGAAGATCTTGAACTGCCTCTACCTGTTGCATGCTTGATGGCAGGTGTGGTCAATCTGCCCCTCTTTATGTGATGCTGGAGGTTGAACTAGGCCCATGGCCATATTAGGCCAGCACTCTATCACTTGAGCCCTGCCCACGGGCCTCTTTAAAATTTAACAAAGAATCCCTGGGTTTTATTGTTGTTGTTTTGTTTTTATGTAGGCAATCTGAGACTTTACATTCTGATATTTTCTTCTGATGGCCAAGAAACCTTACTTGTATACAAGTTTTTTTTTTTTGGTTGTTTTTTTTTTGCCAATTTTTAAAGTAACATAATGGCTAATTTCAATTTCTTTCAACATAGTTGAGCAAAACCTTAAATTTAAAGAGTACTTGGATCACTTTCATTTATCTTCAAAATAGAAACTGGCACTAGAACATTTGAAGTTATGTACAAACTTGATTGGATAACCTTTTTTTATTTAAATCTCCGGGCATTAAACATGTATTTCATATTTAAACCGCTTTAGAATATTTACACTTAAAAGGACTTCTTGTTTGAAGTCTGGGTGTTTCTTTTCCAAACCATTTCCAAAACTATTGCAATGAGTTTTGTGGTCCATGACATATTAATGAAGTTGGACAGGATATAAGAATGTAAACCGGAGGAAAAGATTAAATAAACTGAATTATATTTTTCTGCAGTCTTTCCCAAAGCTGTCTAGCCACTCTCGATAGGTTGTTCATTTCCAAGGATGAGTCACACAACCAGACAAGTTGAATCTTGTTTGTGATGGCCCCAGGATCTGAGTCAAACCAATATTATGCTTTCCAGTGTCTCTATAAGGCAAGGAACTTGAACTGTATCCTGCCAAGTTGAAAGATAGAGTGTGTGGCCTTTTCTCATTTCAGAGAGAAATGGGACTCGGTTTACTGGAAAAGTTGAAAGAGGCTGAATTGAGGATGCTGGTATTAAATTATTCAATAATTGGCCGTAGGGAGGTGTTCAGCACCTCAACTATGTAACTCTGAAAAACACGCTTTAACTATTTCTCCACCTGTAAAGGGGGAGCAGTGATGTGTTCACTTCTGGCAGGGAGATGAAGATTAGCTTGAGAAGCAAGCACAACACCCTGGGCACGAGGTAAACTACTTGGCCTAGTAATTAATTAACATCAACAAACTCGGTAGAGTCAAGTTTCCCACCATTGTCTTCCAAAATGGAGCTGTGAGAATCCTTTGTTCTTCTTTGAAGATTACTGAGCACCCGCCTGGAATGTCTGCCCCCATCAACACTTATGCCATATGTTCTTTTTAAACTGCCAGAAAACCTCTACGGGCCCCTGGAAAGAAGCCACCATTCCAGGCCACCTCAATTCCTATACCATCAAAGGCCTGACCCCGGGTGTGATATATGAGGGTCAGCTCATCAGCTTCCAGCAGTATGGACACAGAGAAGTGACGCGTTTTGACTTCACCACCAGCGCCAGCACACCTGTGAGCAGTACGTAGCCAGCATCTTTGGGGCAGTGCCATTCTTGGGGCCGTGCCTGCATGGCTCAGACATAGGCTCCCTGCAGGAGGTTCTCTCCTCAGCTGCTTTCTTTCGTAAACGGCACCTGTATTTTCTTCTCAACATCTGTGCAGAGAGGGCATTCTAGATAACCAAACCGGTTTTCATTCCCCTTACTCTAGGCAACACAGTAACGGGAGAGACTACACCCTTTTCTCCCGTTGTGGCCACTTCTGAGTCTGTAACGGAAATCACAGCCAGCAGTTTTGTGGTCTCGTGGGTCTCAGCTTCTGACACTGTGTCCGGATTCCGGGTGGAGTATGAGCTGAGTGAGGAGGGCGATGAACCACAGTACCTTGGTGAGTAGGATGTGTGGCTGGCTCAGCACAGGTTAATAGATGCTTGCTTGGGAGAATTTTGGTCCCTGGAACTAATCCACAGTTCAGACTGAAAACACTCCCTTCCATTAAAGCAAGGAGAGAGGTGGATCCTCTCTGACCAGGCTAGGATTCCTCATTTGTCTGCATAAGGGACCAGAATGAGACATGCAGCTGACAACGTTATCTTTTAGGCATGCATAGCTGCCGTCTTTTATGCTTTTTAAAGAGCCTAGTGATTGGGGATCTTTTCAAACACTAGCGTAGTGCCAATGAGATGGCTCGGTGAGCAAAGGCCCTCACCCCCAAGCCTGACAAACTGAGTTCATTCCTGGGTGGAAGGAGAGGATGGAGTCCCACAAGTTGTTTGACTTCTAGTCCTCTGACCCCACCCCCCACGTGTGTGCTGTGGCATTCAAACCAGAGCCTCTCCCTCGAATAAATGCAATAATAAAAAGATACTGGGCATACTTGTGTGAATGGGACCCAGCTAATAAAAATGAATATCCTTCCTCCCCGATCCCGTCATCCTTCCACCCATGGCTACTACCCTGATTTCTAATGACAGCTATAGGGAAAAAATCAGAGGGAGGTTATTAAAAATTATACATCTTTAGGGAGAGAAATGGAAAATGAAAGAACATTCTTTGGAAATTTCAGGCTATTCACTAGTATTCCTCCTGGTCTTCCCCCTTATGAATATAGAGTTCTTAAAAGCCATAGACGGTTGGCTCCTGGCCACTAACCTCTCCCTTTCTGTTATAGATCTTCCAAGCACAGCCACTTCTGTGAACATCCCTGACCTGCTCCCAGGCAGGAAGTACATTGTCAATGTCTATCAGATATCTGAAGAGGGAGAGCAGAGCTTGATCCTGTCTACATCACAGACGACAGGTGTGTGTGTGTGTGTGTGTGTGTGTGTGTGTGCATTAAACCATGTTCAAAGAATCATTGGTGTGGGCTATGCTGGGGGATACAAATGTGTAATCCCAGGCTTGGGAGGCAGAGGCCGTTCCAGGCTAGTGTATATTACCAGACACTAAAAACAATTTTAAAAAACTTTTATTATTATTATTACTGTAAAGCATGGGCTTGTAGCAACGCTGACAGCCTTTCTTTTTCTGTTAGCACCTGATGCTCCTCCAGACCCTACCGTGGACCAGGTTGATGATACTTCAATTGTTGTTCGCTGGAGCAGACCCCAGGCACCCATCACAGGTCATCTTTGGCTTCTGTGTTTACTTGGATATACAAATGTGGAGGGAGGAAATTCTGACGTGATTGGCACCACCTTTAAAACTTCCATTTAAGTGCTTAAAACTGTGTGTGTGTGTGTGTGTGTGCGTGCGCATGCGTGCGTGCATGTGTGTGTGTGTGTGTATATATATACACTTCAAATCTTCCAAGGCTACTTCATTATGAATTGTTTTCCCTCAGATCCATTTATCACCCCCTCCACCCCCAGCACCTCCAACCCTGTGGCTCACTGAAGCAACTTGCAAGGGTAGACTGTCCCTGGAAGCCTGGTATTCAGTGCTGAAGAGGGAGCTGAGTTGCTGCTTAGCTTCATCAGTGAAGGTCTCAAAAGATGCAGACAGTGCCCAGACTCGGTTATTAGCTCCCCATTCACAGTTCCAGAAAGAGAAATCACTGTACTCTCTTACCTCACTGCTTCATTCATTGATAGAACTCTGTCTTCAAGGATATTTATTGTTAAAAGATCTGGATCACTTCTCTGATCTCTGTGCTAATCAGGCATCATCATAGGAAATGATAACCCTGAAAGACCCCCAAGATTCTTATCTTGCTGATTCTTAACAGTCAAACAAATGCAGAGGGCCATTAGAAAGGAGAGATGTATTATTTGCCTAGCCTCGGCTTCACAAGACTATGTAGCTAGACACTTTTCTCCTAAACCTGCAGGGTACAGAATCGTCTATTCTCCATCAGTAGAAGGCAGTAGCACAGAGCTCAACCTTCCTGAAACGGCCAACTCCGTCACCCTCAGTGACCTGCAGCCCGGTGTGCAGTACAACATCACCATCTATGCCGTGGAGGAGAACCAAGAGAGCACGCCTGTGTTCATTCAGCAAGAGACTACTGGCACCCCACGATCTGGTAACTTCAAAACGCCACCTCTCCTGCTGTCTGATCCTGTAGGATTCAACCAGACAGCAGCTCTAACCTTCTAGAAGAAGAAAAAGCATACATGGATCATATTCATCCCCTTAGCTTCCAGGGAGGACCAATGTGCAAGTCACATGATTGGCAGGACCTTGAGAGTGAGCTGTTTCTGTGTCTAGCAGTTTTGACATTCCTATCACCTAAATCAGCGGTTCTCAACCTTCCTAATGCTGCAACCTAAATTTAATACAATTCGTTGTGTTGTGGTGACCCCCAACATAAAATTATTATTACTGCTATTTCATGACTAATTTGGGGTACTGTTATGAATCATAAATGTTTGTGTTTTCTGAGTACCACTGACCTAAATGCTGAAATGTCAATATTAGGAAGGAACTTATCAAAGTCAAATATTAGGTTTTCTGGTTAAAAAATGGCAACATCTCATCTTATTTTCCTAAGACACCTAAGAACTGCTCAATCTTTTCTCTTAATTACCACAAAATGAGCCAATTAAACAAATACACCACAGTTTTTCTGTAGGTATCTTAAAGTGAAAACATTTTTATTTTTGGTATTTATTTCAACTTCTTGCTTTTATGCTATAAACGTCTATAGACACTAGATAAAGATTCCAGCATCCTTTAGACTAACCATAAATATCGATGCACAAAAAAGCCTATTTTTAGTATTGGCCAAGAATGAATGGATCTAAGAAATGACGTTTAGCAACAACCTGAAATAGGCGTTTTGAATGACACATTTCTCTTGTCTACTAGATAAAGTTCCCCCTCCCAGGGACCTGCAGTTTGTGGAAGTGACAGATGTGAAAGTCACCATCATGTGGACACCTCCTGATAGTGTGGTAACTGGCTACCGTGTGGATGTCCTCCCTGTCAACCTTCCTGGGGAGCACGGTCAGAGGCTTCCCGTGAGCAGGAACACCTTTGCTGAGATCGTCGGACTGACCCCCGGGGTCACGTACCAGTTCAACGTCTTTGCTGTGAACCAGGGCAGGGAGAGCAAACCTCTGACTGCACAGCAGACCACCAGTGCGTCCCTTTCCTGCCAGCCTGCCTGTCTTCTTGCCCTGCCCCCGAGCTCTACACCCCTCAGATCTACCTGTGATGCTCTACATGCTGCTCACTCTCAGTTTCTTAACGCTTAGCAGTTACCAGGCAGGGGTGTGTGGCTCAGTGGTAGAATATGTGCCTGGCATGTGCCAGGCCCTGGAATATATTTCTAGCACCACAGTGAGTTAATAAATAAGACATCTAAGCATTTCGTGATGCCGGGCACCAAGTTATCTGTTCATTTCTTCACCAGAAATGTACAAAAGAAAATGTGACTTCTATTGGGAATGGGAAGAAACTTGAAATCCTTTTCAGCCCCATAACTAGGAAGTGACAGAAGTGTCTCTAAACTGCCTTTTGGGTTCCAAAGGTCATGTGACGCTCATACCATCTCTGGAACATTCCTAAAAGATGTTTTAACTTCCCTTGGGAAACCCAGTTATCATTCTTAAAAAGAAAAGTGATAATCTATGTAATTCCTTCTGGTAGTAAAAGTTCCCCACTGTTTCTCCTTGAGACTGGGATCCTGTGGATCTGTTTTAATTGCTGCAATCAGGTCTCTGCAAGAGAGCTTTTATTTCCCCAGAAGTGGACTAGTCAGTCAACACACACCTTAGCATGTTGCCTGCAGTATGTACCAAGCTTTCCTTGCCCTGAGCCTGTTGACTCACCCCTCCCTTAACCTTTCTGGCCCAGAGCAAATTATGGGGTTTGCAAAGTGTTTGTTTTGCTTAAAAAAAAATACTGTCACTATAGTGTCACTATAATTTCCAAGGGTGGTGGGTAAATCTTGTTGGGAAAATTAGCCTTTCCAAAGACAACAGACCAGTAAAAAGGTCAATGAATTCTCATAACTGACAGAATTTCGGCAAAATTCTACATCACCCCCACCCAAGTCCCCAGGAGCCTCCGTTTCTAGGGATGTGGCTCTGACTTTAGTTTCAACCTTGAGGAGTGAGAACTTGGAATATTTAATTACGCATGGTAATTATTGACCTAAACATTTCTTGACACATTTCATCTTGGTTTTGTTTTCCAGAACTTGATGCTCCCACGAACCTCCAGTTTGTCAATGAAACTGACAGAACAGTTCTGGTGACCTGGACCCCTCCTCGGGCCCGGATAGCAGGGTACCGACTGACGGTGGGCCTGACTCGAGGAGGCCAGCCCAAGCAGTACAATGTGGGCCCTTCAGCCTCCAAGTATCCCCTGAGAAATCTGCAGCCTGGGTCTGAGTACACTGTGACCCTGGTGGCTGTGAAAGGGAACCAGCAGAGCCCCAAAACCACCGGAGTCTTTACTACATGTAAGTTGAAACTCAAGTGCCTTTCTTTAGCGAAGCTACGTGTTTTTAACTATGTTGACTTTTTCCGTCCTTCCGCTTTTTAAAAGTTAATTTAAAAGCCATATTCCATCATCTATAGCAGGGCCACTGGAAGCTTGCCCCGTGGACTGGCTGCTCTGTGAATGTTTGTGACCATGCTGCTGTAAGGTACAGAGCTTTGCCAGAAGGGGCATCACAGTGCACGACCTTTGCTCAGGCTGGTAAATGTTTCGAAGCAAGATTTTCTTGCTAAAGGAAGCAATGTGTGAATTTGCAGGTATTTCCAAGTTCCTCTTGTGCTCCTGGGCTAACACTGTGAGTCAGGAGGGCTTGGGAGATGGCTCAGTGGATAAAGTACGTGTTGCTTACATGCAAGGACTGGATTTCAGTTCCCCAGCACAGATATAGAAGGCCAAGTTCAGTGGTGCATACTTGTAGTCCCAGCACTGGGAGACAGAGGGTGGCTTACAGCCAGCTTTGCTAGTCAGTGCACAACTTCCATCCCAGTACTCAGGAGGATCTCAGTGAGGTCGAAGCAGCCTGGTGTACTTAGCAATTTCCAGGATAGTCAGGACTACATGGAAAGACTCTGTCTTTANATTACTATATATAGTACAAACGGATAGAGGAAGTTCCTTGATGCCCACCTCTGACTTCCTCACAGACGTCATGGACATGTAGACTGCGCACTCATGTGTGCACACAAAGAAGAAAATATGGACTAAAGGCTAGCAAACAGAATATAATCTGTATTTAATAGAATTAGTATCATCTCATTATTCTGGACATCAAATGAAAGTCATTTATGTAAACAGAAAAACACCCATGGATTGAGCAGACACCCACAAACAGTGAGAGGTTAAACAAATGGTTTCTTTGAGAGCCTGGACTGCCACAGGCTACAGTACTTCACAGAGCTGGGGCCTGGCTCCCCTTCCTCTTCCCTAAACTGTAAATTCCACAGGGAGGAAAAAATACAGGAATTTTTGGCCATGGCTATTCCTTTTACTCAACATTTTAGAAGAAATTTCTTTAATCTCTTATTTGGCTGCATCCTATTGAAGGCCTATATTCACAAACTGTTTCTCTAAGTACACTCCATTTCCATGACAAAGAGTTATGAAACCTTCCTGCTGAACACTTAACTATTGTTTTCTACTCGACGTTTTGAATTACAGAAGCACCTAACATAAGCCTGCCTTTGGCCCTTAATGCTGCATTTCCCCCAGTTCTCAGCTTTTCAGGAACTTTCAAGTCTTCTTGGACTAATTTTGAAATAGGGATCCTCAAAAGCATTAAAGCATAATCAAAGGGGCTGGAAAGATGGCTCAGTGGTTAACAGCACTGACTCTTAACCTCTTCCAGAGGACCCAGGTTCAATTCCCACATGGCAGTTTATAGCTATCTGAAACTCCAGTTCCAGGGGACCTGACACCGTTACACAGACATACACACAGGCAAAACACCAGTGAACATAAAATAAACATAAAATTTTGGGGAAAAAAATGTAATCTAAGCCAAGTGTTGTGGCAGATGCCTTTAACCCCAGCACTCAGTAGTAGGTAGCTGCAGGCTTATCTCTGTGAGTTCAAGGCCAGCCTGGGCTGCTTTAGGGAGATCCTGAACAGTCAGTACTATTTAGAGAGAGCCTGTCTTAAACAAAACAAAACAACAAGGAAAAACAAAACCAAAAAAAGCAAAAGACAAACAAACAAAAAACAAAATAAGTTAAAAAAAATAATAACCTAGAAAAAACTTAGTTTGTAAATTACTCTGGAGTTTCTCTGAGAAGATCCACTGTTCACTGTCCCCCACAGGAATCTGTGGTTTACCAACTTACTTGCATGCATATTTGGTGGTGTGAGTCTGAACACTGAAGGCTCTACGAATTTGTTAATCAGAAGCTAATGAAGTCTGCTTTTAGTGTACAAGAGAATTCACTTGAAATTTCGCTATTTTACGCTGCCTGGTTTTGAGGTTGTCTGACATCCACTCTCAGGAAGTTAATGTCTGTTTTTCTTCAAATACCCATTTTTTTTTTCTAATAGATGTCCTTCAAGTGAATCAGGTTGGAGGTGTCAGTGCACATGATCTGCTAATAGACGGCTTCTGGGTGTAATAGTAAAATTCGTATTAGCTGCAGATTAATTAACATACTTCATTGTACATAGTGTCCTTTCCCAAAACTTTTGGGTAGATAGATGGGTGATTGAAGGATAAATGGTGCAAAGGCTCAAACTTAAACAAACCAGTGTAAGGCAGGAGTTACTTGCACAAGTCCATTCGAACCTCAACTATAATAGCAGCAGGGCCTGTGAGCTTCTGTTTCTGGAGCTTTAGTAAATCCGACCTTTGGAAACAACTTTCCTGAGTTTTATTTATCTCATGTTACATTCTTAAGAGCAATCGTGAGAAAATCTGGGAGAATAAGCTACTTCTGGGGGGAATCATCCAGCCTTCTATATTGAGAGCATATTTTTATTTCTCAACAGTTAGCTTGGTCCTCACCTAACAATCCCTGCCAGAACCCATAATTTATACTTACAGGAGCATCCTTTGTTTGACATCAGTTTGTGGGTTTGTGGTTCTGGGATCTTCCTGCAATGTTCTGCCTGGGCAAGGGAGCATCGTCTCTGACGGGGCAAAATTTAGCTGCCTGGGTCTAGGAATAGAAAATGCCTAGTTCAGGTGAAAGGAATTGACTGTTCTGAATTGATTTTGTTTGTTTGCTTTGCTTTGTTTTTGTTTTTAGAGACAGGGTTTCTCTGGTAGCCCTGGCTGTTCTGGAACTTACTTTGTAAATCAGGCTGGCCACAAACTCAGAGTTTTGTCTGCCTTGGCTTCCCAATTGCTGGGAAATGATAATTCATTTTTATTATTTCTTGGGGGCAGTTAAAAATGGTCACCCAGGACTGGCTCAGGTCTTTTCAAAAAGTTGGCAGCAGGCGAGCGATATATGATTTCAGGTCACCAATAAGAATTACCTCAAGTGCCATCAAGATAGCATACTTCTGAAGCACCTGCTATCACAGTAGGTAGTGAGGGCAGTACTCAGTTCAGCAACTACAGCGCTCTCTCCATACATATTTGATTTTTACTTCAACATCGCATTTTAAAATAAAAATTAAAAATGAGACCATAAATCCAAACTGAGAAGATAAACATGGAAAAATTGTAATATTGGATCTGAATTCTCATGTCATTAAAAACAAAAATTAGCAAGCTGAGCAGAGTGAAAGATGACAGCATTTTCATCCTTGTCTGGGGCTGGGGTGGAATGGAGTTGGAGGGTACTTGCCTTCCTAGGTTTGATCTCCAGCACTTACACCGTGTTGGGGTGTACACCTAGATTACAGGGAAGTGGGGGGTGGAGTTAGGCTAGCCTGAGCTACATGAAACCCTGACTAAACAAAGAAGAGAGAGAAAGAAACAAGCAAGAAATTAATCCTCGTTTGTATGACTGGAGGGTAATTAACCACTCATAATTTATGTAAATGCATTCTGTGCAGTTTATTCCAGTAGGAAAAGAATTCATCTAGAAAACAGGAAGAAGAGTAAACGGGGCTATCAAAATACTTAGCAAACAACTTTGAATTGAACAACTCAGATATCTTGATTTCTGGGACCTTGCTATTCTACATTTATAATCAAACCTGCAAGGTGCTTGGAAACATTTATCTTAATTCTGCATACATACTTCTCTTTTAAATTTTTATTTTTTAAAATAGCCAGGCATCGGTGGCACAAGCCTTTAATCCCAGCACTCAGGGAGGCAGATACAGGTGGATCTCTGTGAGTTCGAGGCCAGTCTGGTCTACAGAGGGCATTCCAGGACAGCCAGAACTATACAGAGAAACTCTTTCTCAAAAACAAAAAATAAAATAAAATTTAAAAAATGTGTATATGTGTGGGGGAAGGGTAGATTTGTGCATGAGGAGTGTGGGTGCTCAGAGAATCCAGAAGAGGGTGTTGGGTGTCCAACCCATGACTCGATTTCCAGTTGGCAGTGAGCTACCCATTGCGGGTGCTGGAAACTGAACATAGGTCCTCTGCAAAAGCAGTATTTATCTTAATGGCTGAATCTTATCTCTGGCCCACATATTTTTAAAAAATTAGTATATTCACTAAAAATTTTTTTTTAAAAAATGATGTTAGAATATCAAGCATGCATACTTTTGTTGTTTTAGGTACCACAAGTCTGTAGTATTCTGGATGGTCCATCACATGCTTGAGGGGTGGATCTTTAGAACTTGTAGTGTGTCTTAATAGTGTCAAAATCTCCAATTGCATCTAAAGGTAATTTTCCACTCTTGTGGAATGATTCAGCATGAAGCTGCACCTGTGGTTTTCTTGTTCATGAAGGCAAAGGGAGAAAGTGGCTGCTAATGCGTGCTGAGCAGGTGTGTGTTTTTAAGGGGTTTTATGCTGATTAAAAGCTAAGAGATCATAAAATCCATGAAATGGAATGGGACCAACTATCAGGTCACCTAGTGCCTTGTTTTACTCACGTGTAAGTAACAGGTCCTTGCTCAAAATCCAAGCCCCAGCCCAATATTGGGCCTGCAGAATCATCATCTTGTTGTCACCAGGTCCTGCGTGACTTGGTCTTGCACGTTACTGATTCTAAAGCAGTGATACTCAGCATCTTAGCTGATGAAGGATCCCGGGCTACATTCTCTGTCCATTTGCTGGTTACACCACAGTTCTAGTTAAAATGCTTGGTAATCTGCAGTCCGGGCCAACACCTGTGAGCCTAAGGTTTTGAACCTTGTGTTGGTTCCTTTGCAGTGCAACCGTCGCGCTCCATTCCGCCTTACCACACCGAGGTGACAGAGACCACCATAGTGATCACCTGGAACCCTGTTCCCAGGATTGGCTTCAAGGTGAGTCACAGGTGTATCATGACGGTACAGCCCTGGTGCCATCCCATTTCTGCCTGTGGGAGAGACTTGGGCTTTGTTAAGCTCTGTCTATGCTCCTGCTCCAGGGCCTTGTTAGAGCAAGGCCTTGCTACAATGGGGCTTTTTTGTTTTTTTCTGTTTTGCAGAGGAAGAAAGTCATTAGCATGGAATTATAGTGCTTGTTTTGTATTGTTTTCTATCCTTTCCCCTAGGGAACTCCATTTTCAAAATAAAAATCTAGGAAAACTTCATTTGATGTGCTGCTCTAAATGAGTGTCAAGAAGCTTACGAAAGTCAATTTGGGGAGACCAGTTAAACTCAGAGTCACTTCAAAACCACATTTTTATCCAATCAGTTTCCTCTCAACTTGTTCAAAGCCCTGTGGGTGAATTTCTTAATAGGAGTTAAAATTGAGGTCTTCGTTTTAGATATCCGGAGTCATGTTCTTTAAAGTAATGATAGCAGGGAAGGGATGAATACGAATTGATGTGTTTTAAAGAATCCCATCCTTTGGCATTCAAAGGAAGAAAAAAATAATGTTTATTATGCCCTGAAATCAAAGCCTGATAGTTTAAAAGGGAGAAAAAAAAAAGAGATCGAAGGTCACTTTGTTATTTAGTATGCAAATAGCCATCCGTATTGATGATTGTGCTACTCAAATAGAGGACTTCTTTTTATGCAGACCGCCAGTGCACCTTTTAAAGTTTCCCTTAATAATGTCATTCAGAGTTTTAGAGCCCACAGAGAATATGAAGAATTTCTCTTGAATTGAATACTGTTTGATAATATTACCTGGGCTTTTGAAGTTGGGAACACACTTCACGGGAACGTATTTTTCATTTCCCAGTGTCAAAGTGGCTGGTAACAACCGGAAAGTTAACTGCATGTGAGGAACTCTTTAAAGGCAGAGCCCAGGGGATTTCTTCCCTGTGGACTGCTGGTATGTACTCGAAGGTTCCTCGTCAAACAGCTGTAATAACATTTCTATTATAAATGGCCCTAGTACCAAAGGAAGACACTCTCCAGTTAATTGCCGAATAACCGAAATGAGCCCCCACCTCCTTACCTGCCCTAGGCAGAGCCCAGTGTGCATATGTAAAGGAGCTCTCTCTGTGTGAGTGTACCTGCAACCTCTTGAGGCTCGGCAACATCCATCTTTCATGTTTGTTTTGATTCCCTCCATCCAGCTGGGTGTGCGACCAAGCCAGGGAGGCGAAGCACCCCGAGAAGTGACTTCAGAAACTGGAAGCATCGTTGTATCTGGCTTGACTCCAGGCGTGGAATACACTTACACCATCCAAGTCCTGAGAGATGGCCAGGAGAGGGACGCACCGATTGTCAACAGAGTGGTGACCCGTAGGAAGATCTTCCCTTTTTCTCTTAACTTTTAAACTATTTAAAAGGACTGTCAAAGCCAGGTGTGGAAGTGCAGGCCTTTGACCCTGGTGTGTGGGAGGTGAGAAAGGAGGGTCAGGAGTTCAAGGCCAGCCCCATCTACACCAAAAGTTGGACCCCAAAGAGCTGGTTTTCATAAAACATACCTCGAACACCAGCGATTTGGGAGGCAGAAAGGGGCAAGTATTTGAGAGTTTGAAGCTAGCCTGGTCTATAGTGAGATCTAGGCCAACCAGGGCTGCACAGTGAGGGCCTGTCTCAAAACAAAGAAAAGAAATTCCTCTAATTCTTCTAATACTAGTGTCGCAGCTTGCTTATCTGAACAGAGCAAGGTGAAGAGCCCATCCCCTTTTTAAATCATCAGAGTCTTTAGAATTTGATGTGACTGGCTCAGCCGGTGTCCTGTAGTCCAAGGCACTGAAGTGTTCCTTCCATGTCAAAAGTCTTCCGAACAGGCAAGATAAAGCAATATCAGTAGTGGTATAATGGTGTTAGTGTTAAAATCAGTCTTCTATCAGAGGGTCACTGTAGACTGTGTTTTTATAATATACTTTATGTATTTTTACTGATTCTAGAGGGAAGGGATAAAAGGGAGGGAAGGATCGAGAGAGGCAGTAAAGGAAGCATTTCAGAAACCAAATGCTTTGCATTCGCTTTAACTGTTAAATGCTCTTCTCTGTGTAGCGATGTCTCCACCGACGAACTTGCATCTGGAGGCAAACCCTGACACTGGAGTGCTCACGGTCTCCTGGGAGAGCAGCACCACCCCAGGTGAGTGTCACGTGTGCCTGAGGACAAGTGTACACAGCTCTCCAAGACAGATTCCATTCAGAGAGAAAGATGAAGCAGCCACACAACTCTTCATGAGTGCTACAGCAGTGTGGGAGAGTTCATGAAACCCACCGGGTGGGTGCTCACGACATGTAAACATGTGCTCATGTTTTCCTAAGTCACAGGAGCGAAAACAGTCAAGTGCTAAGCTGGAGGGGGGGAGACAAACATTTATCCTGCAGAGAATAATGAGGACTGGATGGAACCAGGGTTTTATTCAGTACATTAAAATGCCCAAACAGGCTGGAGAGACGGCTCAGTGGTTGAGAGCACTGGCTGATCTTCCAGAGGACCCGGGTTCAGTTCCCAGCACCCACATGGCAGCTCACAGCTGTCTGTAACTCCAGTTCCAGGGGATCTGATACTCTCACGCAGACATAGATGTAGACAAAACACCAATGTGCGGCACAAAAAAACAGATTAATTTTTTAAAAAAAAACCCAAGTGGTTAAAATCATAGTACATAATGTCTCTTGTGTGAATTAGCATAAATACTAAAAAAACTATTCACTGGAGTGAATACCCTTGGTTTCTGGGTGAGGCTGGTTCCAGGATTCCCAGTGATTCTGAAATATGCAGCTGCTCAGCCCATTACACAGAGTGGTGTTGTGCTTGCATAAAACCTACCGTTGCTCATGTACTTTGTATTGTCTGTAGACTACTGATAGCCTCACATGCTGTCAATGCTATGGAAATAGTTGTCCTACTGGATATGTGATGAATTACCCCATAAAATGTAAGAGGCGGGGTTGGAGAGAAGGCTCAAGTGTGCAATAGCTCTTGCTGGGCAAGCGTGAGGTCGTGAGATCATCCCCACAAAAAGCTGGGCATGGCTGCGTGAGCACCTGCAATGCCATTGTTGTGGAGGAGGGCGAGGAGGAGGGCAAGAGGATTATTGGGGTTTGCGGACTGCCAGCCTAGCTCCAAGTTCAGTGAGAGACTCAAGAGACTAAGGTAAGAGTGTTAGAAAATGAAACTGAATACGTTCACACGTACTAAAAGGTATTTAGGCTGCTGAGATGGTTTAGTAGGTAAAGGCTCTCGTTGCCAAGTCCAAGTTGATCCCCAAGACTCACATGATAGACTGAAGTAGCTGACTCCTGAAAGCTGTCCTGTGACGTCCACAGGTGGGTCACGGCACATGTGCGCTCATACATATGCACACTAAACAAATAAATATAATGATTCATGTGCACACATACACACTCTAGATAGATCAGTTTAATTTTGTAAGGGGAAAGAATCAGATAGAGCTCATCAGGGTGAGTGACTTACTGAGGCCAATCCCTGGGACCCCTGTGGTAGCAGTTGAGAACACCATATACATGCCATGGGGATGTGCAGCATGCCAGTGCATATGCACACACAAAGTACATAATTGTAACAAAAATAAACAAAATTAATAGTAATAAAAAGTATTTATAAAATCATAACATGTATAAAGTATAACAGTATTCAAGGATTATAATTGCATTATAAGAATAATAATTTAGGAGCTAGGCGGTGGTGGCGCACATCTTTAATCTCAGTACTCAGGAGGCAGAGGCAGGCAGATCTCTGTGAATTCAAGGCCAGCCTGGTCTATAAGACCTAGTTCCAGGATAGGTTTCAAAGCTACAGAGAAACCCTGTCTCAAAAAAAAATTGGATATAATTCTATGATTAAATAATGAGCATGGGGGAGACGGTTGCTAAGACAACATGATATTATTGAGAACATTCTAAATTAAAACAAACTAATTGGAGCTATACTTAAGTGGACAAATATATGTAGTTTATTATTTATCTATTTTTAATTTTACTGGTATAGGTAGCATTTCCATAAAGTGAAACTGTCATACCAACACAAAGGCTGAGGTAGGATTAACATGAGTTCAAGGCTAACCTAGTATACATAGTGAGTCTTAATGCTAGACCAGGCCACAATGTGGGCCCTGTATCAACAAAAACAGAGCAAAATTGTATCTGTGTCTGTGTCTATATATATATTATATACATGCATGCATATGTACATAAAATGTAAAATAGCTTTGTATGATGTATGCAAGTGTGCATGCATTTTCATCCGTGTATGTTCAGGTGGCACTGTGTGTGTACGAAGGTCAGAGGATGACCTTCAGTGTACATGACTGCTTTCCATCTTGTTTGAGATGGGGAGCAGAGGGTGCTGATAGTTTCTGGGGATTTGCCTGTCTCCACTTTCCAGCTCTCTATAGCAGCAATGGAATTACAGACACATGCTATGGTATCTGGATTTGTGTGGATTCTGGGGATATGAACTCAGGTGCTCATGATTGCATGGCAAACAACCTTACCCATTGAGCCAAATTTTTGGTCTGTCATTTGTTGAAATAATTTCTTGCACAGTTCTTACCCTTGTTTGGGCTTATGTGTCAGACATTTATCTAGAAATGTGTGTGTTTTACAATCACACCAACTAAAACTAGCTTAAAATGCTCCTTTCAGTCTCCCTTTTGCACACAAAGTTTCCTTTTCTGTGGTAATGTATCATATAATGTGACAGCTACACCGTTTCCACATACGTTACTCTGTTTGGAAACAAGTTCCTTGCTTGCTGGCAGCTGAATCATGAATCTCTGGTCTCAGTGGTCTGCCCATTCACATGGGAAGTGACCTCAACCTTACTGCTTTCCCATTGGGCTGCCTAGCTTTAATATTATTCACCTTTCTCCTGTTGACAGAATATGCCTTCCTTTCCTTGTCCTTCCTGAGTCAACGTCATAGTGTTTTCTCCCAGCCTGGACCTTCAGAGCTCAGGCCACCGCTAAATTTATTGGTGTTTCCTTCCCTTCAACACTTTCATTGCCCCATTATAATAATTCAAAATCTTAATTCTTCTATGATTAATATTTCTTCTCAAGGATGAGCATCTATACTTCCGTTTTTCATTCCCCTAAGTCCGTAGGTCCAAACCCTTATACTCTTTGCAGAATGTCCTTAGGTGGAAATCGATCTCATAGTAGTCAGGAAAAGTAGACCTATCCAGGTCCCCCTAAGGAAAAGTAGAACTGAGTGTGGAAGGAGGCTGGAATTTGCAGACAGGAAAGTCTTGGGCCATCACTTCTCTATCTGAGATTGCTTTATCTCTGTTAAAGGTCCTGTAGTGTTATTTTGTACATATGTAGGGGTACTGTTAGATCACCCAGTGGATACAATGTGGAATGATCAAGTTTAGCATTTCCTTCTCAGACAGTCATTTCTATGTGCTGGAGACTCTCAGACTCACCTAGTTATTTTTAAATACATCATAACTTGCTATGAACTAGTCTTCACTTTGCAAAGTTGGTAAACAATAAAACTAATTCCTCCTTCCTGTTGGTACAAGTTATTGTCCCCTCTCTTTTTCCCACCTCCATGGGTCCATCACTGGTGTATAGTGTAATATACCCTGGGTTTTAAATGTATGAAACTTAGAAGTATGGAAACTTCCTCTCCAGATATCACTGGCTACAGAATAACCACAACCCCCACGAATGGGCAGCAGGGAAGCTCTCTGGAAGAAGTGGTTCGCGCTGACCAGAACTCCTGCACTTTTGAAAACCTGAATCCTGGCATGGAGTACAATGTCAGTGTTTACACTGTCAAAGATGACAAGGAAAGTGCCCCTATCTCTGATACCATCATTCCAGGTAATAGAAAAATAAGCTGTTATCCTCAGAGTGGCAGTTTCAGGAGCAGTGGGTATTAGCATCTTAATCCCAGATAGCTGAGTGTGTCAGATAGAGCTGGGATCTCATGCCAACCTCCCAGTGGGCTCTCCAAAACCACGAAGCCAACGCAGCTGTTTGGATGAAGGCTTTGCTGTTGCCTCTGCTTCACTATCTCTGCTTCCCTGGGATGCTGTCTGTTGCCATGGGTTTGTAACAAGTGCAGCCACGGCATTAACTCTGTACAGTTTGCTCACGTGAGAAGACTACTAAACAGTGTTGTGTCTCTGTACCCAGTGCCGACAGGCTAAAAGTAATGTGGTAAATGCATCCCACCGGGACATTCGTGCCTGATTTTACAATCCATATCCACCTCCAACAGTTATCTAGAAAACAGTTTTCATCTCCATATGTGAGCACAGAAGTACACGTGGTTGACAGTCCAATTCTTCACCTTGCAGCATCAAATCCTTTTGCAAATTGGAAGTGGGGTGAAAGGAAGAAGCAAAGGCCACTCCTACAGGGCCTTCTTTCTTCTGAACTGAAAAACACCATCCCCAATGCCTGTCTAGGGATAGGTTCGTTGTTTGCCCTAAGTCTTTGGTAGATTGAAAGCACTGGGAAGATTCTGTTCCCCTCTGCAGTATTTTGATATGCATTTATGAATACTAATTAAGTTAAATAAATTACGACGTTGGCAGTGGCATGGGCTCCTGGTTGGCTGGCCTGGGCTGACCGCGCTTTTAGTGGTACATTCTCAACCTAATGTCACCATGATGTGGAAAACAAATCAACTAACCAGCCATTTTTTTTAAAACTTTGTAAGATTTTATTTTCTTACCAAAGGTTTTGGGTTCTTTTCCCTCAACATTGCTGGTATCTCTTGCAGATATTTTGTCTAAGTTCTGAGAATGGTTCTGACATTGTGAATATGTTTATGATCTTTTTTTAGAACTTCAGTTAAAACAGTACCATTCAGGGGCATTTTCTAAATGCAAGAAAGTCCCTGAAAGAATCAGTAACCTGCTTTTCTCTCCCAGGGAAGCAAGTTATTCATGACGCTTGGGAAGTCTTTTCAAATAATTTGTGATACGTTGCATATTACCATCATTGCTTTACCATTCTGTCAGTTTTACTACTGGTCACCTGATGTACACTGCTTTATTTTTTTGCCTCTACTTTCCTTTTGCCTCCTCTTCGCTTTGTAACTCAATAGAGGTGCCCCAGCTCACTGACCTAAGCTTTGTTGATATAACCGATTCAACCATCGGCCTGAGGTGGACTCCGCTAAACTCTTCCACCATTATTGGGTACCGCATCACAGTAGTTGCGACAGGAGAAGGTATCCCTATTTTTGAAGATTTTGTGGACTCCTCAGTAGGATACTACACAGTTACAGGGCTGGAACCCGGCATTGACTATGACATCAGCGTTATCACTCTCATTAATGGCGGAGAGAGTGCCCCTACTACACTGACACAGCAAACGGGTGAATCTTGAAATCTTCTGTGTTTGAGACATGGTTGGTGTTGCATGCTGCTCAGTCACTCTGGTTAAATCTGGATGTTTCCAAGGAGAAGCCGGATTGGCCACAGGGATGAAGCTGGGGCACATCCAGAGAGATAAGGAACACAGTAAACTAATCGAATGAGAACAAATATAAGTAGCCTCGTGCATTCTCATTCGAACCACAAAGAGACGAGAAGCTAGAAAAATCTAGAGACAAAGTGGATAAAATTTGCAGACCTTGAGCTGTTTCTTTCTAAAGTATAAATACCAAGCTACATGGTGAGCACCGATTAATACAAAAACTCGCCTCTAAAATGCAGCACTCACTGTGTGTCTGTCTCCTTTTACTTTTTGATAAGCTCCCATGTTCCTTTGTAGCCATAAAACACCCATCCAGAATGAGGGTGGAATGGAAGGGAGGTTTTAGGGGTAGGAAGACGTAAGCCATAGGGCCTTCTAGATTGTGCTGTTATGCAAGGTAAGGAAACTCCTCTTTAACCACAGTCCGGAGACCAGCATACAACATCGCAAAGGTTCTCTGCCCTGCATGGTAAGAAACACGCTGAGAACCCCTGTGCATGAGCCCCTCACTTGTAAGTAGAGTTCACTGAGTGGAATTATGGCGATGCAGTAGTTTGTAGATATCTCACTCTGGGGAGATTGAGGACCCCTTGTCTTTTTTGTCTGTGCGCATGTGTTTCATTGGAAAGTACTGCTATGTCTCTTTGCTGTGTGGCGACTTAAGCCCCTTCAGCCTGGGTGGGATAGAAATCTTTACTGGTATTAATGCACTTAAAAGAAAAGAAAAGAAAGAAAGAAAGAAAGAAAGAAAGAAAGAAAGAAAGA
>LOEQ01003300.1:119361-178411 GCA_001685075.1 Bramus lutescens
AAGGAAACCAAAAAAACCTATTTGAAAATATGTTAAAATTATCAATATTCTTTAAAATGCATTGATGATGACAGAAAGGTTAAAGGGGCCTAACATTATTCTGTATAGCATTTTATTTTTTTAACAGTAGTGTATCGTGATTTAGATTAGATTAGACTATTTGCATGATTACGACTGTTTTCTATTGTGCATGAAATACTGGTTTTTTACCTTTTCAGATGCTTCTTTCATTAGCTTTAATTTTAAAATTACATTAACTTAATCTTCCTTCTTATTTGAAATCAGCTGTCCCTCCTCCCACTGATCTGCGATTCACCAATATTGGTCCAGACACTATTCGTGTCTCTTGGGCCCCACCTCCATCCATCCAGCTAACCAGCTTCTTGGTGCGTTACTCACCTGTGAAAAATGAGGAGGATGTGGCGGAGGTGTCTGTTTCCTCTTCAAGCAATGCAGTGGTTCTAACAAGTAAGCCCTCTAATGTACACATGGGGTAGATAGATACCTACGGAGCAGAACGAATGGGTTCTGGTGCCCACGGAGGAGCAGCTAAGAGGAGCATGTAGCAGAGCGACACACTAGTCAGGCAACTCTGTAAATTGGGAGAGGTACAGTGTTTCCACTGGTGTGGCAAACGTTTGATCTCCGTAAGTCATCGTGGAAAACGCCATCAGTGAAGTTCCAGGGCTTCAAACACAGTCTGCTTCCACATAAGTGAATAGCAGATGAACTCTGTAACTAAGGAAAGAATAGGAAAGATGGCATCCACACATCTATTTTCTTGTCCTTTTTTGTGTGATAGCATCAGCAGGAGATGCTAGAAACAGTGACTGGCTACTTGGGCAGGGGAGGGAGTTAGATCAAGGTTTTGTATGGAAAGAGGCAGGAGTCTAGTTCATAAGTCAGAAAAGTTAATTTCCCAGAAGGTTGAGACCTTAGAAAACAACTGACATTAAATAGGCATTTTTTGTTGTTGTTGTTGATTTTGTTTTTAAATTTGCATTCGTGTTTTGCCATGGGAAGTTTCAGGCGCCCTGAAACTGCAGTTTCAGACAGTTGTAAACTGCTGTGTGGGTGCTGGTAATTAAACCCAAGTCCTCTGGAAGAGTAGTCAGTGCTCTTAACCGCTGAGCCATCTCTCCAGCCCCTTAAATAGACAATTTATAGACATTTTCACTTCCCAGTTCCTACCCTTTAAGAAGAGATGTTTCGTATTAAAGAAAGCAAGAGGTTGCAGCATGGGGCTTTGCTCTGAATACACACGTTGTATTAAGATGTGTAAGGTTCCACGTGAGAGGAAAGGAGTTACAATAAGGTCTGTTCCTTAATAGTGACCAGAAAACAGCCTGTCTTATTCATCTGTATCTCAGAAAATGAAATACAAAAAGGCAGCCAGGCATGACTGACCTTGCTTTTTCACTGAGGACCAGAACATCCAGACACTTGCTTGACTGTGGCCATGGGGCCATTTCAGTCATTACAGATCACATCATCCAGGGTACTAGACCCTGAATCACATGTTGGCTCCAGTTTAGCCAAACCCTGTCACATGTTAATTGTGTATCTTAGGAGTCTCAATGCTACATGACCTTAAAATAACTCTCTTCCTCTTAGAGAAGTCATTATTATCCCAGTTTAAACATTTACTGCTTGGAGCAGTATAGTGAGCCCAGGGGTCTAGACATGTTCATTATCTTGAACACATCAATGGCCCCACAAGGACATGTGCCATTTTGTCCAACTGTACATTTAAATATATATTTAATATTTAATATACATCATATAGCATGGAAGTTGCAAACAGCCTTATAGGGTTGCCGTGATGGGTCTCTCAAAACTTCTGTCAGTTGCTTGCAAACGGATGGAAGAGGTATCAGTGCGCCATACATACAGGCAGCACTGAGGGCTTTAAAGAGGCACAGGAAAAGGTGACCCTTAACCACAGATATCTCCAGGTATAGACGCTCACTTCGCTACAAGTAGGCTATGGGATGAATGCTTGGCTAGTTCATCAGATGGAGGAGTCCGGGGAGTGCTGTGCTTTCTCATGCCTTCAAATTTAAAGCAAGCCCCACTTGCCTCTTTAGATCTCCTGCCTGGGACGGAATACTTAGTCAGTGTCTCCAGCGTCTACGAAAAACATGAGAGCACCCCTCTTCGAGGAAGACAGAAAACAGGTGAGCCGTGCTGGCAACATGCTTATCAGGTAGCTCTCACCTACCAATTTTAAACAGGAAATGATACGATGAATCTAAAGACGCGTCTCCACCTTTTATGGTGTTGCACATTACTTAAAATCTTCTTTTTTTGAGTTAGCATAAGGTAATAGGTTTCATTGCATTATTTTCACATGGTGTGTGGGTCTTGCTCTTCCAGCCGTCACCCGGTTCCCATGCTGCTCCTCTTGGTTCCCGTCCTCCCTGTAATACTGTTCAGCCCCTTTCTGCTCTCATGGCACTTTGTCACCTATATTCTGTGACCCTCCTTACCTTTTCCTATTAAGGCAGCCTTTTCTCTTCTCACAATTCATTTTTCTGGTTCCATGACTTATGGTCCGAACATGTGTGTATATATATGTGTGTGTGGTTGAAAATTAAAATCTATGGATCGACATAACAGAAAATATAGTAAAGACTGGATTGCTTCACTTAACATAATAATTTCTAGTCCTATCCATTTCCTTGTAAATTTCATTTTTCATTAGGAATGAGTAATATTCCATTGTGTACATGTACCACATTTTCTTTTCCCTCCGTCCTTCCTTCCTCCCTTCCTTTTTCCCCCCTCCCTCCATTCCTTCCTTTGTCTTCTTGGTTTTGCGAGACAGGATTTCTCTGAACCCTGGCCTCTCCTAGAGTCAGTCTGGCCTAAAACTCAGACATCCACCTGCCTCTGCCTCCTGGCTGCTGAGATTAAAGATGTGAATCACCACTCCTTGGCTTTGTACAATATTTTCGTTGTCTGATGAGCAGCTGAGCTGATCCCATTTCCTGGCTCATGTAAGGAGCAGCAGTGGGCATGGATGTGCAAATACCTCTGTGGTAGGATTCAGAGAGCTTTGGGTATGTGCCCAGCAGTCATAGCTTTCTGAGAAGCTGTCATACTGATTTCCGTAGTGACTGCATCAGTTCACATTCCCATCAACAGTGAAGAAACAATCCCATTTCTTCTCTCCATCCTTATAGCATTTGTTGCTTGTCTGGTCTTAGCCATTCTGACAGGGATGAGATGGAATCCCAAAGTGATTTTAGGTTGCATTTCTCTGATAGTTAAGGATGTTGATTACTCTCTTAAGATTTTTATTTTGCTAATTTTTTTTAACACAGATCTTGAAAAATAGGACCTTGTTTATTTTTCAACCATCAATAATTACTAGTTTAGCAGTTCAATCATTGTGATCCTACTCTTTGCTTCCAAAGAGTGCTGAAGTTAGTTCAGAAACTTTGTCATCTCTCCTTAAAACAAACAAGAAAAGCTTTTAAGAATAATATCATATCTGTTTCTTGAGAGCTGGTGGACACAGCTCTCACTAGGTGTAACTGCCCACTGGCTGGCAATGGCTACTCATTGTCATCTTTATCTTTTTCCTCCTTTACTAAGTCAACAGGTCAAATAGTCACCTGATATGGAAATTTACAAGGAAGAATTGAATCCAGTAAGTTGTAGGTTCTTTCCTAAATAGGAGTTTTTCTTTTAATTTTTCCATGAAGAAATGCAGCCTTTAATCCCAGCACTTGGGAGGAAGGGGCAGGTGGATCTTTGAGTTCAAGGCCAGCCTGGTCTACATAGCAAGTTCAAAACAAAGTACAGTTTCGTATTACAATTTGCTGCCAAACAGGAGTTAGGATATCACAATTTGGTTTGAGTATATTTTTGATAGAATTAGTGAATGTTATAACTCAAACAGAAATTAGCCAGCAATCCCAGAGAGCTCGAATTATTCTGGATGAGATGGACACTACATGGTTAATTTTAAAAACACATCTACTATATTTTTGTGCTACAGCCAGGGTACTTTGCCTAGCATGCATGAGGACCCAAGTTCAATCCCCAGTACTTCAATGAAAGCAGCAAAAAGTACTAAATCCTCACTTAAAAGGGATATGTGCATTGTAACTTGTCTGCGGTGGCATCTTTAAGGTTTAGAAGGGCTTCTGTTTAGCATCATCGCTACTCTGTTGACCTATCAGTCCCATATACAGCTCAGAGAGCAACTTTGAGAGCCAAATAAAAGAATGCTCTTCTCGGAGAGATGCACTGACACATACGTTTGAATACTGGCCTAGTTGGGGTTACTATTGCTGTGATGACACAGAATATCAAAAGCAGTTTGGAGAGGAAGGAGTCTTTGGTTTACACTTCCATCACTGAAAGAAGGCAAGACAGGAATTTAAGCAGTTTTGGAACTTGGAGGCAGGAGCTGATGCAGAGGCCATGGAGGGGTACTGCGTACTGGCTTGCTCCCTCTGGCTTGCTCAACCTGCTTTCTCAGAGAATCCAGGACCACCAGTCCAGGGATGGCACCACCCACAACAGGGTGGGCCCTCCGGCCCTCCCTTGTCAGTCACTAATAAAGAAAAGCCCTGCAGGTTTGCTTACACTCTGATCTTACAGAGGCATTTTCTGAACTGAGTTTCCTTCCTCTAAGAAGACTTTAGCTTATGTCAAGTCAACATACTATCAAGCACAATGCCAAGCCCTTGAAAACAGCAGTATTAAGTATTGTGTAGAAATCTACTATAATTTCGCATATTGTTCAATTACTTTGAAAAAGAAAAAAGATGAATGAATATGTGAACTGATTAGGGTCAACTTTTGGTACCATATAACAGGGTATATTGCTTTTCCTAGCATCTTCTTCTGTGTCTAAGCTGGTGGTTGTTGTCTTTTGTTCCCCTCCTTGGATGGGAAAAAAACAGGTCTTGATTCTCCAACTGGTTTTGATACTTCTGATATCACTGCCAACTCATTCACCGTCCACTGGGTGGCCCCTCGAGCACCTATCACTGGCTACATAATTCGCTATCATGCCGAGCATGCTGTTGGAAGACCCAAGCAAGAACGAATGCCTCCCTCTCGGAATTCTTTCACCATCACTGACCTCAAACCTGGTACTGAGTATGTTGTCAGCATTATCGCTGTTAATGGCAGAGAGGAGAGCTCCCCGTTGATTGGCCAGCAATCAACAGGTAATTTTGCTTTTTAAATCTGAGAAGAAATTCCTTCGTATGGATTCTTGTATGGTTTTGTGTAGTCTGTAAGTCGGCCTCGACACAGAAAGGGCAGTGACAGGCCAGGCATTGTGATGCATGCTTTTGATCCCAGCACTTGGGAGGCAGAGGCAGGTGATCTCTGAGTTGGAGGTCAACTTGGTCTGTAGAATAAGTTCTAGACCAGCCAGAGCTATAAAATGAGAGAGACTCCATCTCAATAAAAGGGGTGTGGGCAGTGACAGAATGTGTGGCAAAAATATCTCCCTCTTAGAATACATTTAAAAGGTAATTTTTTTTTTAACTCTGAGAAACTTTCAGCTGATTCAGTTATCTATGTTTTTGTGCTTTTGCTGATCAGGTTTTTTATGTGTTTTCTGGTTTCATAGCCCAGACTGACCCAGAACTGACTTCCACAGCCCATAAGTTTTCCTTCAGTTATTGTAAACCTGGTTTACACTTGGGCTTTAGTAGTACAGATTTGCAACCCTAAGTACTCAGGAGACGGAGGCAGGAGGATGGACAGGTCAAGGCCATTCTGCACTGCTGTGAGCTCAGTTGACCTGTGCAATCCAGTGAGACCTTGTCTCAGAATTGACGCAGTGTTTCGGCAGAGGACTTTGTCCGCACGTGGCAAGTCCTAGGGGACTAGATGTCTCTAGTATAGAGAGATTTCAGTGACTGTGGTTGGGAGGCCTGTTATACAGTCATCTGTGTCTTGGCTGTGAACAGGCGTGCATGCATGTGAGCACCACTTCCAGACAGCACGTAGTTAAGGGTGCGTGGGTGAGCCCCACTGCAGTTTTTATGACTTTTCTGTGATTTAAATTATTTTCCAAAGAAAATGTTGAGGGAAAAGAATTCACTATTCTAATAGTCTCCTTAATCTCTTCCCTTGACTTCCTTGTATTTTTTTTAATTCTGCTAATTTAGTGTGTATAGTTTATGAAGGAAATGTAAGAATTTTCTATGAAAAGAACAAAGAGTGATTCTGAACTTTGGAAGTTCTGGATGTGAAGTTTTCCTATGACTTTTCTAGTTTCTGACATCCCGAGGGACCTAGAAGTCATTGCCTCCACCCCGACCAGTCTGCTGATCAGCTGGGAACCGCCTGCCGTCTCCGTGCGCTACTACAGGATCACCTATGGAGAGACAGGTGCGCTCATTTTGTGCCCTTTCACCCTGATGGGATCAGGGTCCGGGTGGGTAACTTGGAAACCTGGCAGTGGGTATGGGATTAGATGCAAGCAAGTCCATTTAGAAAACTGCTTTTTCTTTTGTTTCTGCCCCAAAATACATGGCAACTATCAACAATGGATTGTCAAATGAAGTTTAGAAGTGGTTTATACCCTACAGCTAGAAGTGGAAAGAACAGCTGAGGGAAAAAGTTTATGTATTCACAAATATTGTCATTGGTAAATCTTCTATTTTCTTCTCTGTGTTTTCAAAATTTACCAAATATTCTGTTAATGCTTTTGAAAAGAATGCAATTCATTCAATTTAAGGTAGAGTAAGCCATGTTCTTGCCCCCTTTTTCTATGTAAAAGATCAATTAAAAATATAATTACATCATTTCCTCCTTCCCTTTTGTCTCCCAAATCCTCCCATGCTCCTCTCCTACCATTCCCTCTCAGTTTCTGCGCCTCTTTTTCTTATTGTTTTATACACACACACACACACACACACACACACACACACACTGCCCATGCAATCCCATAAAAATGTATAAATACACCCTACCAAGTCTTCATAGTGTTGCTTATATATACAGGATTTCAGGACAGACTAATTGCTATTGTACAACTAACTAGGGAGCTCATTCCTGGGAATTTTTTCACCTTTTGCCTGTTAATCTACAACTCAATGACATTTTAACCCAGGGATGTTAAGATGACATTAGCTTGAGCGTTCTCCCGATTTTTATATACTTATCGGGGCTTACTATATGCATAAGTACACTTGCCTGCTCAGGCTGTATAAAACAACACTCCTTGATAGGCAAGTTGCAAGCAGAAGTGATTTACATACTGCTTTGAGTGCGTTGATAATTGGAGTGACTCCTGGCTCCTTAAAGTTTCCACTAACCCCTTTCATACAGGCGGGAATAGCCCTGTCCAGGAGTTCACTGTGCCTGGGAGCAAATCTACAGCCACCATCAACAACATCAAACCTGGAGCAGATTACACCATCACCCTGTACGCTATCACTGGCCGTGGGGACAGTCCAGCCAGCAGTCGGCCAATTTCCATCAATTATCAAACAGGTACAAACTTCTCATCTGGTGTGACAGGGTTATTTATGAAGATGGTTATCACAGTATTCTCCCAAGGTATTTTCTTCACTGTGAAATTGATCCTCATTTAGTTTTGAGTGGTGCTGGGAATCAAACCCAGCTTCTCATATATGTTAAACAAGTGTTCTCACTGAACTACACCTTCAATCCTAATTTATTTTCGTAATACGACAAAAGCCTGTGGCTAACAACACCTACAAGTGACAGAATTTTGAGTCAAATGTACAAAGAAGACCCCAAGAGCAGACACTTTTTGTCTTGCGTTTTTAACTGCTACACCCCATGTGTCTGCCATAGACATAAGACATAAAGAGTATTCATAGATACCTGTAGAAAAATAGCTCATTAAGTGGATTGGGTAGAGGACACAGCCCTGCCTGAGATGTAGTGTTTCATCTGTGGAATGAAACAATCATGTTGAAGGTAGTTGTAATATTCTCTGTATTCATGCCTTTCCTTCTTCAATCTAACCCTTTATTCTTGTCAAAAGAAATATCTGCAATACATTAATAGAAGCAAAGCTCATGTGTGTGCGCATTAGCACTAAAGACAAGGGCTTGCTCAGTCCTGCTCCCAAACACTGGGGCCTCACTGGTTTCTTTTTTGCTTACAGAAATTGACAAGCCGTCGCAGATGCAGGTGACCGATGTTCAGGACAACAGCATTAGTGTCAGGTGGCTGCCTTCAAGTTCTCCTGTGACCGGTTACAGAGTGACCACTGCTCCCAAAAATGTTCCAGGACCAACGCAGTCTAAAACTGTTGGTCCAGGTAAGAACAACCAGTGTGTCTCATCTAGCTAGATCAACTGAGAAAGAGCGCAGGTTTCATTTTACTTGTCCTCTATGGACTGTGGTGTGGTGTCCCCATCCACAGACAATATTGCCAGCTCACTTCACAGGGCACATTTAGTGTCCGTGCATTTCTGGTTTTGTTTTTTTGTACAGTTTCATACAGTAGTGTGGATACTCCTTAAATCCTTAGTCACCAGGAAGAGAAGGATGGACTACATTGTAGATCCTTCTAGACCTGATGTTTTTCTTAAATAAAACGACTCCAAGATTATGATCTTAAGGCAATTTCTTAAGGTCAATTCAATTTCTTTTGGTTTTTTTTTCTTTTTTCTTCAAGAATAGCCTCATTAATTTGGGGGCATCATGTTAAGTTGTAAAGCATATTTTTGACTATGATTTTACTGCAGTATGCTAAAGCTCTTTTTTTCTTTGAGACAAGGTCTCATGAAATCTATACTGGCCTTGAATGCACTATGTAGCCACGGTTGATCCTCAATTTCTGATCCTTTTGTCTACACCTCCTAAGTGCTAGCTAGTACTATAGGCATCCAGTTTACTGTGGTGCTGGGTTTGATAGCCCTCTTTATTAAGTTGTCTCCCCAGCCCCAGTATCTTCAACTTTTGTTTCCAATAAACAGGTTTCCACAAGAGGAAATAGGCTCTGACTTTCCCGAGAGGAATAGGTGTTTCACGATTATTGGGCACATCTGCTTTTCATTACGCTCTCTCGGGAGTGGCTTGGGTGGCTTTATAGACCTGCACTTGCCTCTCTTCCTTTGCAGATCAAACAGAAATGACTATTGAAGGCTTGCAACCCACAGTGGAATATGTGGTTAGTGTCTATGCTCAGAATCGGAATGGAGAAAGCCAGCCCCTGGTTCAAACTGCAGTAACCAGTACGTAACCAATACTTCATTTCTACTTCCAAAGTCATTTTGTTTTAGGGTGTCTGGATGCCCCCTCCATGTCTTTTGCCATTCATTATAGACAGGGAAAGGAGGCGTGTTGGTTGGTTCGTATCTTAAGATGAGCCCTTGGCAAACATTTTTTCCTTCTTGCCACATAGTGAGCTTGCAGGGAAAACTAGTATAAGTGTTGCCGCCCACAGCTTCTGTGCTTTGAATCTCCTTTGCTCAAGTAGCCTCAGCAAAGCCTCATTGGCCTTTAGCGAATCTACAAAGTATTTCTCTAGGACCTGCTTTTTCTATGACTGGGTGGTAAAGTTGACCGAAGTACCCCATGAAGCCGCTATTGTTTGGAGGACTGTGGCTGGACCAGCAGTTTACTCTAAATACTTAATAGAGATGGGGAAAAAGAAGAGTTAGACAAAGATTATAGCAGTCTGAATGGACATTGAAAATCAACTTTACCATTTCCACAATACAGAAAATCCAGGTCTGTGAGACTAACTTCACGTTGCAAAATCAAATCTTGATGGAATATCTTGAAATTAATGAAAATTTCCTTTGTGGGGACTTTTGCGGGTGTCTACACACCTCATGCACACCTGTGTCTTAATAAATAATGTGACACTCAGTATCTAAACCCCCACAAAGGCTCTTCAGCAAATGTCAAGTAACTTGCTATTTTAATGGTGTGATAATTGGAGTTTAATTCATCCAAGATAATGGTATCTGCAGAACTGCTTTGCACGTTATAAAAGTATGCTTGTTTCGCTACTCGGCTTTTCACATAACCTCTCACCATTAATTTGCCTAACAGACATTGATCGCCCTAAAGGACTGGCATTCACTGATGTGGATGTCGATTCCATCAAAATTGCTTGGGAAAGCCCACAGGGGCAGGTTTCCAGGTACAGGGTGACCTACTCAAGCCCTGAGGATGGAATCCATGAGCTTTCCCCTGCACCTGACGGTGAAGAAGACACTGCAGAGCTACAAGGCCTCAGGCCGGGTTCTGAGTACACAGTCAGTGTGGTTGCCTTGCACGATGATATGGAGAGCCAGCCCCTGATTGGAATCCAGTCCACAGGTATATCGTTAACTGCACCGCCGGGTGCTTATGGGAGCAGCGGCTTTATGCCTTGCTGACATTGCACTTTATTGGGCTATTGATTACCATGTCAGGGAGAGTAGAAAGATGCCCTCAGATGCTTCGGAAAGGCCCTCTTTACTGAGGAGTGCTAACGCACAATAAACATTAGGTGATCTTTAGTTAACTAAGTCTAGTAAAAAGACATTTGAAGTAGCTTAGCATATGTATACAAATATATATATTTGAAGACCATAAACTAAGACGTTTGAAGATGCTACTAAACTTTGGATTATTTCCTAAGTGATACACCTCTGTAGCCCCCCCCCAACTTCATACATGAAGGAAAGAAGCCTACAATCATAGAGCTTACTCTGAGAAATGACCCTAAACCAGGCACTTCCTTGCAGCATGATCTAAGAGCACATGGGCCAGAGAGCCTGTGCCTCTGCCTCGTTTGCTTAAAGGATTCTGATCCAAACAATCAGAACAGAGTCATGAGGGCCCGTGCTTCCTCCAATCCTTTGTCCCCTGCGCTTTACTCCTGAAGCAGGGTCGGAATGCTCAACGCATGTAGAGGTGGCATCCGTCTTCCTGCTCTTTGCTTCTCTTTTCTGCCTCTGTTGTGAACCAATTTTCTTTGATGCTGCACTGCAGAGAATTCTTCAAATTTAGCAGTGATATTTGCCATGGGGTCCAAATAAAAGAGACAATAAAAACATAATTCCATCTCTTGGATGGAGTACTCTGTGAAATGGTTTACCATACAGAGATAAATTTATATAGAAAAAGGGCCATTGCTCATCTTTTTCATACAAAAGAAAAAATCAATTCTAATGACAATTTGATTCTTGGTTTTTAAAGAGGTGGGGAGATAAATCCTTTTAAAGCCCGAAGTCTATTGGAGGCCTGATATTTACCTCAGTGTTGTCAGTGACTCTGAGAATTGCTGGTGTGGAGTGCATGTCCCTCTCCTGCATTCCTTCTTTATTACCTGTGTGTGCTGAATCTCTGCTGGGCCGGGGAGCCCCACAGTCCTACAAGAGCCACCCATTCTCCTTAAAATCCACTTAATTTTCCCTTTGCCCAATTCCCCATAAGATAATCTTTTCATTAATGACCCTCCTGACAGCCATTCCTGCTCCAACCAACCTGAGGTTCACTCAGGTGACACCCATCAGCTTCAGTGCCCAGTGGACAGCACCCAATGTGCACCTCACTGGCTATCGAGTACGGGTGACCCCGAAGGATAAGACGGGACCAATGAAGGAAATCAACCTTTCTCCAGACAGCTCATCTGTGATTGTATCTGGGCTCATGGTAAGAAGTGAGCTTCCATACCTGGAATAAGGAAGTAGGTCATTTCATAGCATTTATCAGGGAGTAGAAGTATAATCTCATATAAATTGAACATTCTTTCCTTATACCACCAAACAATTTTCTTATAAATGTATACAATAGAATTTTCTTATGTTGAACCAAGATTTTCTAGATGACTGGTGGATTGGAGGGGTATAAATAGCATTGGATTTTGTGTAATTCTTTGACAGACAATACAATAAGTATTCTGTTTTTTTTTTTAAGGTTATATTCTGTAGGAATCTATTTACGTATCCACTGGGTGAATTTATAGCTTTTATGAGTGGCATTTCCTTGGCAGGAAACATTCTTCAATTAGTACCAAGCTAACTTGACACTACCCTCATTAAAACATTTAAAAATTGGCTGGGTGTGTTAGCACATGCCTCAAATCCCAGCAATAAAGAGACAGAGAGGCAGCTGGATCTCTTGAGTTGGAGGCCATCCTGGTCTACAGAGTGAGTTACAGGACAGATAGAGCTACACAGAGAAACCTTGTCTCAAACAAACAAGCACCATTTCAAACTGTAGACATACAGAGAACTGACTAGGATCCTAAGGAGTTGATGTACATCTTAACACAAGGCCAGTTTCAGAGGAAGCAGCAGAAGAGAGCTCAGAGACAATAGAAATGTTCTCTTGCCTCTTTGTGATCAGAAAAAAAATACATAAATAAATAATGCATAAATGTGTGGTCCATATCTATTAGCAGTGACCCACTTGTCTTCTGATGTACTAGGATTATAGATGCTCAGTCTTCCCTGGTAGACCAGGCTGACCTTGAATACACAAAGATCCAATCACCTTTTGGCAGCCAAGGGGTGGGATTAAAGGTGACATCATGCTTCGATATGCCTGACATTTTATATGGATGCTGTAGATTGGAACTCTGGTTCCCATAAAAGAAAAAGAAAAAAAAGGGGCTAATATTAATTTATCATATTACCACTTTAGTATAATTATGTAATTTGTGAATTTCTTGGACTTAACCCCTGAGAATGTTTTAAAATTCATCCAGTTTAAATCTGTTGTCAATCACAGGTACAGGTGAAATTAATCTGAGATGTGAGGTGTCGTGGGTTTGCAGATTGTCTTTTATAACTACTGCGTTTCTCTATGCTTTAGTAGAACTCCAGGCTTTATGCAATACTGTTGCAAATACTTCCTATGACCTTATTTCTAGGTGGCCACCAAATATGAAGTTAGTGTCTATGCTCTCAAGGATTCACTGACAAGCAGACCAGCTCAGGGAGTCATCACAACTCTAGAGAGTAAGTAACTAAATGTTTTAATATTGACAAACTTAAACTGTAAGTAAAAATTGAGGTGATCTCTTAGATTATGCATTTAACAATAGAATTTGGAAATTAATATACTATCTGATCTTTTTGATAATCCACTTCGCATGTCATCCAGAAAACGGCCTGCTGAAACAATGGGACTATGGCACTCTGTTGGCTTACGCTCCATCTGTGGTCAGTTGTTTTCACAGAGTTCCATTTGGGGAGGATGAACTGGCTTCTGCCACAGGAAAGATGGGGCCAAGTTAGGGCCATAGTCTAGTTCTCTGCTTTATCAAAACTTGATGAGCATTCTTTCAGCAGTCAGTGTGGTCATCTGTGGAACCATGAAGGGAGAAGATGCAAAGCTTTCTAGAAATGACAGAACACTGCCAGCCACGCTCATGTTATTACTAATAATTATGTTACGGTTCCTACAACATATTTGTGCATTTCTGGATACTATAGAGTCAGCCCTGGGAACCACTGGTAGTGTTGATAAAGTTTTCAGTTTCTTCAAAGGAACGACATGAAAGTGAATATTTTCATATTTCTTAAATACTGTTAGCCCTTCTTTCCGAATGCCAATGGGGGCACCCACTACATTATTCATTAGTGCATGTATTTGTGTAATGAGGAAGTGTTTTAAAATAGCATGCATTAACCTCTAGCTGTGATCCTACACAGATGTCAGTGCTCCAAGAAGGGCCCGTGTGACGGATGCTACAGAGACCACCATCACTATTAGCTGGCGAACAAAGACTGAGACAATCACTGGCTTCCAAGTCGATGCTATCCCAGCCAATGGGCAGCCCCCAGTTCAGAGGACCATCAGCCCAGACATCAGAACCTACACCATCACAGGTCAGTGTGCTCAGTATTCTGAACTGTGTGCCCACAGCATAAGCTGGCTTATTAGTTATTACGAGACCAGTGTTTGATGAGAACACCGTTTGAAATGTAATTACCGTCCCGTGATGTTTTACTTCCTTACTTTTGTTTCAACTGTAAAGTTCATCAAAAAAAAATTTTTTTTTTACAAAATGCTCATTGTTGTTTAAAGAAAATGCACACACACCCATATTCACAGGTCTGAGGCAGGAAGATGTGAGTTTGAGACCAGACATAGTGAAGCCCTATTTTAAAAAGTTAATAAGAAAAACAAAAGATATAAAATAGTAGTGCATGGTTTTTACCATTAGTATGACTAGATTTAGATTTTAAAAAGTATAATGAAATTTGTAATTACAAACAGCACTATACGCCTGGCAGTGGTGGCACACTCCTTTAATCCCGGAACTTGGGATGCAGAGGCAGGCGGATCTCTGTGAATTTGAGGCCAACCTGGTCTACAGAGTGAGTTCCAGGACAGCCAGGGCTACACAGAGAAATCCTGTCTTCGAAAAACTACATATAATAAAGGTTGAAGTGTAACCAGAGATTAACAATTGGAGTTCAGTATCAGGAACATACGTGACTGTCTTTTGAGATAGCTTCTCATTAATAGTGTCCACACCACGATATGCCTACCTCTTCCCCTGTGGACTGCTTCTGGTAGCCTACAAAAATAGGCTACAGGAGGAGTCAAGAAAATGGCAGGCAAGCATGAGCACTTGCCACTAGAATAAGAACAGATAAAAAGTGTGTCTCTTTCAACTCCAGGTTTACAGCCAGGCACTGACTACAAGATCCACCTGTACACTCTGAACGACAATGCCCGGAGCTCCCCCGTGACCATCGACGCCTCCACTGGTAACCACAACCACATAAACTTTAGAGCTAACTGGGAAGCTGGACTTACCCTCAGGTTCTCCCGCCTCGGTTGGCTGGGGCTGGGTGCGAGTGGGAGCAGTTTCAGGGCCATTCATCTTCTAAGGTGTCACTTGACTTTCAGCGATCGATGCACCATCCAACCTACGCTTCCTGGCTACCACACCCAACTCCTTGCTGGTATCATGGCAGGCGCCCCGTGCCAGGATTACTGGCTACATTATCAAGTATGAGAAGCCTGGGTCTCCTCCCAGAGAAGTGGTCCCTCGGCCCCGCCCTGGTGTCACGGAGGCCACCATTACTGGTATTGTTTCCATGCTGTGATTTTCCCCCTAAATCATAGATACCTGACATCCATAATACCCCCGCCCCCCTGTTGTGTCTTTGATGCTACATTATGAGAATGGGGTGCCTGCCTCTAGAAGGTAGTCTTCTCCTTGGGGACAGTAGTGTTCTCAAAAGGTGTGAGTGTCTGAGCTTGTAATTTCAGGGCCGTTATATGATACAGCTAGATGTATTGCTCTCTGCTGTAAATTCATCTATTTCTTCATTATATTTTGCCCCCCAAATAAGATAAATCATACCCAGTATCAGCTGGGTGTTGAAGTCCCTGTAGAACACACAGATATCAGGAACAAAAGCTTCTTTGTTGCATTTGTGGAACAGGAAAATAGAATTGGCATGGGAAGAAGACCTGGATTTTTGCACTGTCATTGAAGGCCGCCAGTGATTGGGCCTAAACAGAATTCTGAAGTCTGATGCTCTCTTTCCCAAATGTCTAGTCCACTGGTGGCATACAGTGTTGATGGGTTATCTGCTATCAATACTATCTACACTGAAAGAATACTCTAGGAAGGTTACTGTGAAACTGCCTTTTCAAGTGTCAGCTGTGATTGGAAGATCGTTAGCTGGTGGCCTTTGTGTGCAGAGTCTCTGAGTACAGAGAGAAGGGAAGCTGATTTTACCTTTGACGGCTGCAGTGACAGCTGGGAGGCCTGCTTACTCCCCATTAGCCTCATCCGATGACCTCAGAGACAGCTGGGCGGCATCCTTGATTCCCCCACTATCCTCTGCCATGTCTGCCAACATCATGAGATGGCTGTGTTCCTCACCAGGTCTGGAGCCAGGGACTGAGTACACCATCTATGTCATTGCCCTGAAGAACAACCAGAAGAGTGACGCTCTAATTGGGAGGAAGAAGACAGGTATAACTATCTATAACTCATAACCAATAGTTGATTTGCAGAGTGAAGCTCTCTACGTTTTGACATGTTTCTCATGGATTATTTTCTCCATCAGTATGACTTTTATATTGTACTTTTTGACAGGAATTACCTAGCGTGCTCTAAAGATATTTATTTATTTCTCTACAACCTAAAGCCTTATTCACCTTTCAGAAATTCAAACTAGATAGTTTGAATTGGGGTGGGAAAATCTTTTAGTGGTGGGAGCAAAACCTTTCCTATTTTTCTTGATTCTGAAATTTCAAATCAAATATTTCAGTTGCAAAGGCTTAATTGGAGCAGAGGTGGCTTTCTATGTGGCTCAGCGGCTCAAAGCTTTGTCTGTATGAGAAGTTCATGCTAACAATTTTTTTCCTGTCTGAACTATAAAGAAATCTGTGAGGAAAATTCAGATTCTTTTCTAGAAAGTGTTTTGTGATCTGAGAACTGCTGACCGGCTACAAGCCTTGATTGGGTTGACGAACAGTTGTGGCCTGGATTGATGGTGATTGTTGCTTCTTCCTTGAGCTTAACGCGCTTTGCTTTTTTGGCTCTAACCTCTCTTGGCTAGATGACCTTCCCCAGCTGGTTACCCTTCCACACCCCAATCTTCATGGACCAGAGATCTTGGATGTTCCCTCCACAGTTCAAAAGACCCCCCTCATCACCAACCCTGGGTATGACACCGAAAATGGTATTCAGCTTCCTGGCACAACCCACCAACAACCCAGTGTTGGCCAACAAATGATCTTTGAGGAACATGGCTTTAGGCGGACCACACCACCTACCGCCGCCACCCCTGTCAGGCATAGGCCAAGACCATACCTGCCGAATGTAGATGAGGAGGTTCAAATCGGTCATGTTCCCAGGGGAGACATAGACTACCACCTCTACCCTCACGTTCCGGGGCTCAATCCAAATGCCTCTACAGGACAAGAAGCTCTCTCTCAAACAACTATCTCTTGGACGCCATTCCAGGAGAGTTCTGAGTACATCATTTCATGCCATCCTGTTGGCACCGATGAAGAGCCCTTACAGGTACCTAATTTTGTCTCTATTTGTAACTTTGTCACCCAGAAAGGAGTCAACCAGAAGAAACCAAAGCTCTCATGTCAAATGTCCACTCTCCCAGGACTCTTAGGAAGATGTTACAACTCTGGGAGTTGTTTTCTTTTCTCATTGTGGCTCTGGAGGATAAGTCAGAGGGTGTCACTGAGTTTGACTCAGTAGAGAGAATGAAATTTTTTTTATTATTCTCATACACTGGAGACTACTTAGTGAGACGGATAAAAAGATGATTGTAGAAAAGAAGGAAAAATATTCTACTTTTAAATGAAATTTGAAATCCTTGCCCTCATCCTTAAAGAGACTCATCATCCATGACGTGTTTAGGAAGATTAGGTGAACCTTTAGGTACCAGCTGTTATGAGAGATTGAGTCTCCAAAACTCTATTCTTTAATTTGTCTCATAGGTGCTAGAATCAATTTATATTGTGTTATTTTTAGAAAGTGGCAGAAACTTAAAGATTAACTATACTGGAAGGCATTTAGCCTGGGGATGTGCCAGTGTTTTAGAAAAACCCAAGTTCTGGTGTGATGGTCCCTTACATGGCATGCACTTATCTCCCCTGGTGTCCATGCTTACGAAGGGGTTTTGCCAGGTGTTCTAGGGAGCCACAGGAGACTGGTAAAGCTGAGGGTTACTGGTAATTGTGAGCCACCTAGGTAGAAAATCTAGCAGAAATGGTGGCTCTTTACACTCATTTGACTTCTCATCTTGACTGGATTGGAATCCTATATTACTCCCCCCTCTCCCTTTGTTCTTTTTTAAGTGGGGAGGGTTATTAATGGAACAGGGGAGCTCACGCCTGTTTGCCATTGTAATGCTCTCTCCCCACTTTGGATGTACAGTTCCAAGTTCCTGGAACTTCTACTAGTGCAACTCTGACTGGCCTTACCAGAGGGGTCACCTACAACATCATAGTTGAGGCACTGCAAAACAAGAGGAGGCACAAGGTTCGGGAAGAGGTTGTTACCGTGGGCAATGCTGGTAAGTACACTGCGGTCCTGGTCAGGCAAATGCTTCTCCAGAACGGAGAAAGCTTTGCCTGGTTTTCCTTCTTACCTTTGAACTTAGGGAAGTGAAAGCTGCAGGATGGGAGGAAATTTCCCCTCGTGCAATCCTAGGGTTCACTAACACATATGTATGATTGACAGGCTGTCAGTGACAGAATGGCAGGCCTGGGAGGTTGTTAATATTATTTAGTCCAGTATTCTTTGTCCTTCCTATTGAGTGTCTAGTTGATAGAGGCACTGGTTTCTGGGTACCTTTTACTATCTCTTGTCCCTTACTGTGGTTCTACTAAATGTTTTCAACCCAAACAGAATACCTATAAATAGTCTTCCTTGGCAACATTAAGTGATGGCTTAGATTTTCTTCCTAATGTAAAATGTTATCAAACCATCATTGCTCCTTTTTTTCCAAAGAGCTCCCTATTCCAAACTTCAATTTTATACACTTCTTTGTTTTCTTCCTTTTAGACGTACTTATTTTAATTTTATGTGTATGGGTGTCTGTGCGCAACATGCATGCAGCACCCACAGAGGCCAGAAGAGGGCGACGTATCCTCTGGAACTGGAGTCACAGACAGTTGTTAGTCACTGTGTGGGTGCTGGAACCTATGCCCAGTTCTCTAGAAAAGCAGCCAGTGCTCTTAACTCCTGGTCCATCTCTCCAGTCCCTTTATATGTGTTTTAATGCCCTTTAATACATATATAAATTTCATGTTACATACATGCAAGCTCTTAATAAAGGTTAAATGGTCATCATACAAACTTAATAAAGATTAAATGATCACCATGAAACATCTTAATAAAGGTTAAATAATCACCATGAGACATCTTAATAAAGTTAAATGACCCTCATGCAATGTCTTAATAAAGGTTAAATAACCCCCCCATGCAATGTCTTAATAAAGGTTAAATGACTCCCTTTGCAACGTCTTAATAAAGGTTAAATGACCCCTATGCAATGTCTTAACAAAGGTTAAATGACTCCCATGCAACACTGTAACAAATGTTAAATGACCTTCATCATGAAAAATCTTAATAAAGATCGAATGACCCTTGAGTCTTCCGTGTGCCCCCTGAAACGTCTTCGGAAGGTGTGCCATTAGGTTGTCTGAGTCGCAGTAGCTGAAGACTGGACAAGGAACACGAAATGGGGAAAAGGGAAATGGTGAATCCCAAGTCTTCTTACACCGTTAGGAACTTCCCGGCAGCAGGACTATGTGGGACCAGCTGCTGCGTCTCTGTCCTCTTCCGGAGAGAAGGTTGCTTCACTCATAACTTAAGCAGCTGCCTGTCTGGCAGTGCAAAAGTTAGTTTGCAGGACATATACAGTAGTGAACGTTTGCCTTCTGTGGTTTCCCTGATAAAATGCCACGAGAAAGGCGTTTTCAAGAGTGTGGGGGTTCTCATGATCTCCCACATTCTTTTCTTGAAAGTGGGGTGTGTTTCAGACAGAATCTTAGAATATATCTGTGCTGGACCAAAGCCTGCTCAGGCTCCATAATGCTAGAGCAGAGTTTTATCTCCTGGATATTTTAAAACAGTGAATTCCCATTTAAGGGTTTCAGCCCCTTCGTTTTCTTTCCCAACTCCTTATTCCATCAGTGTTCTCAACTCCAGGTTCTCTTGGTTTTAAAACATTTTATATTTTTTTAGTTCTTCCAGGGTGATGGCTTTTGAAATATTAGGCATTTCAAATATCGACTGCATTTATTCTTTTGATTTTAACACAATTAAAAGAAGTATCCAGATGAGTATCCAAAGTCATAGTAAGTTAGTTTAACACTTAAAATGAATATCATGAAGTGTGCTGTATTTATACATATTATACTGATTATTTATTCATTAGAAACAGGTTTTGATATTGTAACTGTATATGTCTGTGCACAATACGCATGTTTGGTGGCCTGGAACACAGAAGATGCATCAAGTCCCCTGAGACTGGAGTTAGACAGATTTGAGTGACCATGTGGGAACCTAAGCCAGGTCCTCTGGAAGAACAGACAGTGCCCTTAACCCCCAAGCCACCTCTCCAGCCCCCTACACAGATTATTTTTATTGTTTTATTTTTAAATAATTTTTAGTTTTTAAAATAAAAGATTCTAAGACAGGACAGCTCTTGGGAGACCACTGAGATTTATACATACTCCTAAGTTATCTGCATCATGATGGTTTCTCTTATTTGGAAAATCTAATTTTACAGTAACCATGAAAATCTAGGTTTTCAAAACTACTTTGAAAAAAATTCTATAATGTAAGTGAAGATTATATTCTAATCTTACATAAAAATATCAAGACTTTTTGAGTATAAGCAAAGAGTGGTGTCCAGAAATAATTGTTTCCATATATTGATGAAGGGATTTCTTAGTTTCATGTAGCTTCTACAAGATCCTAAGGAGGTGGAAGTATTCATATTACTATCCTTATGTCATTGACGGGTGAAAGAGAGTCAGAAAAATGTTAATTAGCTCAAAGAAATTTGGTACCCTGGAGAAGCATCACTGCCCACATTCATAATGAGTTTAAATTGTCTCAAGAACTGTTTCACACTATGTGAAGATTTCCCAGAAAAGATCTGGAAAGTGAAGGAAGATGGGTTTCTTTTACCCTGCTGTGGTAAGTGCCCATTGGCTACACGAAAGCATTGCTGATGAGAATATCTGTTATTGTTAGTTAGGTCATGGTGCACAGTCCAACTATTTCAATGTATGATCTAAAACCATCAATAAGTTGTCTTTTCCCTTTTTTCCTCCCTCTTTCCTCCTTTTCTTCAGTCAATGAAGGCCTGAACCAACCTACGGATGACTCATGCTTTGACCCTTACACAGTTTCCCATTATACCGTTGGAGAGGAATGGGAGCGGTTGTCTGAATCAGGCTTTAAGCTCACATGTCAGTGCTTGGGCTTTGGCAGTGGTCATTTCAGATGCGATTCATCTAGTGAGTAGCTTGCTTTGTCCGCCGACTTATTCCTCCATCTCTCCCAGTCGCATGCATTTGCACTAATTGGCCACAAATGCATGTTTGGTAGAGGCAGGCTCTTCCAAACATGTTGCAAACAAAAGTAGACTGTTTGAGTCAAAGTAACATTTTGCATCATTGAAGGATGATGGGAAATTTTACTTGCCGAATATTATCGCATTTCAAGAGTTGTATGGTAATCCAACTTCATTAAAATGGGTTTGTAGTAGTGATACGCTTTTTAAAATGTTTAGTTATGTCTAACTTGATGTTAAAAACTCACCAAGTTCCTTTCAGTCTTTAGTGTTGAGTAAGGACAGAGCAGAACACACTCACAAACACTCTTTCTCAACATGACCAGACATATGTCTTGTAATGCATACACACATTTCTTTCTCTCTCTCTCCTCTCTCTCTCTCTCTCTCTCTCTCTCTCTCTCTCTNGAGAGAGAGAGAGAGAGAGAGACAGACAGACAGACAGACAGACAGACAGACACATACATCCCACAGCCCACGTATCCCAAACATTACTATTAATATAAGGGAAAATATCCAGGTAATATAGTTAACATTTAAGGGTCAAGTCCAGGATTGGTGAGATAGGTAAAGACAAGCCTGATGATCCGAGTTCCACATGGTGCCAGCTTCCACAAGCTGTCTTTTGACCTCTATATATGAACTATAGGATAAGTATTTCCATACATACACATATACACATGAAAATAAATAAATGTAATAAAACTTTCAAAGTCAATTTTGGCTGGAAAATATTTGACTTTTTAAAGAGGTTCATGGTTATTTCAAATTATTGGTGAAATGATCCTAAGAATTACCTACTGTGTCTAGAAATTTAGTATCAAAGTGTATAATCACTCATGTATTCTTTGTTTTGGGAGGTATAATTATTATTGGCAGTTTGTGGTTTTTTTAAAATGTGGTATTCAGTACTTGGATAATTATAGAAACCATATTCCATAGAATGACATTTAAGAGATCTCTACATTCTGTGAAACAATTTTCCTTCACTTTTCATGAACTAGCTAAATCTAGACTGAAAGTGTAAAGCCAAGAATTGTTTTCAGTGTATGTAGACTTTTGCACCTGGATGGAGCACAGTGGGCTGTACATCCGTGCTGGAACCAGGAAGGACAGCACTTGGCATTGACTAGGTGGTTTTACAGTTCTGAGATGGAACTATATTGAAGTTTGCATACTTTCAGTGAGTCAGTACCTTGGTGCAAATTCAAAGGCATACAGTAATTTTACCTGTGAGCCTTGGGCTAGGCTTTCTTTGCTGAAATGTTGTTATACTTTTGCTTAAATTAAGGAAATCCGGATTATGGATAAGGTGGAAGAAACACTATTATTTTGTGAGTGTCTTAAGTGTATCCTGTTTAGTGTAAATCTTAGAGATTAAAAGCATTTTACATGACATGAAACGCAGCTGTGGTGCCAGGATACGTCTTAGACCTCATCTATTCGTACAAGCCTTATTCATGAAATAACAAAAAATTGCCATTTTGTTTGTTGTTATGTTTATTGTCTTTATTTATAAGAGTCAGGTCGTAGCGGTAGCAGGTAGATACTAGCTGATTTCTCTCTAATGTTTAATTAAACCATTTTGTATCTATGATCTCTGAAAGGCAAGATTTTTTTTATTCTCCAATCCCATTTTAGTTTTCCATAATTGTAAGGTTTATAAAGAGTCAAATGAATCACTGATTAGTCCTATGAAATGATTTTGTTGAAATAATAGTGTTGTCTTAACACTGGCTTGGGAAATATTAAATATTAAGTGTTATGATGAAAGGTTCATCATAGGGAATGTGATCTTCGACTTTGTGCTCTACGGATTCATGCCATGTCCCGGTGTTCTGCCTGTCACGTGAGTCAAAACACAAGTGACCCTTTGCCTGTGATGTCCCCACCTTACAGAATGGTGCCATGACAATGGCGTGAACTACAAGATTGGAGAGAAGTGGGATCGACAGGGCGAAAATGGCCAGCGGATGAGCTGCACGTGTCTTGGGAACGGAAAGGGAGAATTCAAGTGTGACCCCCGTACGTCATCCTAATGGTTTCTAAACCGTTATGTACTCTCACTTGCCTAACTGAGCCAGAAGACTCATGTCCAGGGTGGGCTGGAGACGGTGGGTTTGTCCATCTTGTGTTTGGGAAATCAGTAGCATGCACCAAAAGTCAGTCGTGATTGCATTCTATGTCCAAGAACTCAAGTGCCTTCCCGACCTGAGCACTTTGACCAACTTCAGTGAAGGGTTTTAAGAAGACTCAGCTTTTAAAACACGACTTCCATCTTTGCATGGGCCTACTTTGCTGAGGCTTTGAAACATCTATCTCTTTATGATCCACCTAAGTTGATGCCTGTGCTCATGCAAGTCTGTGGCAGGTGCATCAACTTGAATCTGCATGATTGTTCTTGGTCTTAACAACCGTTTCTGATTTGTGCCCATGCGCAGATGAAGCCACGTGTTACGATGACGGGAAGACCTACCATGTCGGAGAACAGTGGCAGAAAGAATATCTCGGAGCTATTTGCTCCTGCACGTGTTTCGGGGGCCAGCGGGTAAGACTGGTGGTGTTTAGATAAAGCTCAGAGAGAGCTTCAACAGGGATGTGCACAATAATTGCTGCTTATGAAGAATCCTGAAGATGGGTAGATCCCTCCCCTCTTGTCCCTCTCCTCTAAAGTAGTATCAGCGCCCCCACCCATGACTAAATTTGTCACGCCTCACGCTGCCCTGTTTGTCCTCACCTCAATGGTTGCACTAAGCCTCCAGCTCTGTGCTAATGGACTAGCATCTCTGTGGCGGTATTGTTCGTATTTTTTAATAATACCTTGATCTAAGAAAATGCCACTTTTTGTGCCTTTGCTCAATCTAAAAATAGATCCCTTCTCATATTAATACTGAACTGAGCAATAATGAACAAAGAGGGAGCAAGAAGTGGCCCTGGCTCTTAAGGATGTGCCTGGAGACATAAATTAGCATAGCTGCCAAGCCAGCCTAATCACTAATCCTGACTAATACAGCTCTAGATGGGCTGGAGTCAGCAAGAAGGCTTCATAGAAAAGAGAAACATAAGCCGCCTGGGGTGTAGGATGCTAATGTTAAATAGGGAGAGCGGAAAGCAAGAGACATGAGCGAGCATACCCCCTGGCCTAGGAAGGGCTGGTCCTGGTGGGCTCCAGGGAGGCAGTGTCATGTCCGTGACTCCCCCCTTCCCCCTGGTATTTTTTGCTAAGAAATTAGGAAGAAGAGAGTTATGGAGGACTAGGAAGTTCATTACTTAAGCCAGTACCCTCAGCAATTTCTAATATATCAATTCATATTTTATCTTTTAACAAATGAAATTCCAAGATGACTTTTAAAAGTAATAGACACTGAGGCAAGCATGATGGCACAGGCATTTAATCCCAGTACTTGGAGGCAGAGGCAGGCAGATCTCTGTGAGTTTGAGGRCATCCTGGTCTACAGAGTAAGTTCTAGGACAGCCAGGGKTACACAGAAAAAAACTCTCTTGAACCCCTCTACCCCCAAAAAGTAAAGGAAAATGGATCTGGCACCAGGAAGGATCCTGTTTCCCATCAACCTCCTTAGATCCCAGGACAGCCCATGGGATGGACAGTCTTGTTCTGTCCATTGAATTCTCTTTCTCTTTCCAAACACACTTATAGAAGCAGATCATAAAACTCAGTAGTCATGGTCTGAGTGACTTGGCTGGGAAGTAAATTTTTCTCTCCCTTCATTGCTTCTTTATTCCTTATGAACCTGAAACCATCATTTGAATAAGTCCTGTCTCTAAATTTCTGAGTGACACACAATGGTAGGGACTGTTATGGTTTTAAACCAAAGCATCATTATCGATTCTGCAAGCAGGTCTTATGGGAAATAGGCTCTTAAGTGGAGAGATATGTTAAAAAATATTTAAATGATTGTATAAGAAAGTGATTGTGGTATTTATTTATTTATTTTTGAGGGAGGGTCTCTCTTTTATGTAGCTCTGGCTATCCTGGAACTTATTATATAGACCAGGCTGACCTCAACTCTGTCTGCCTGCCTCCTGAGCACTGGGATTAAAGGTGTGCACCACCATTAATTACAGCTGGCCTTATTTCCTAATTTTTTTGAATTACAAAATAAAGTCTCATTTGAGTTAGCAAAAGATGGCTGCTCCTCGAGCTGTGGAAGACAGTCTCTTCATGCCTTCCTTAGTATCTTCCCTGCTAATGCTGACACCTTCACCCCTCAGCTCCAGTTTTCCCTCCTCCCAGCTCAAGAACAATGAGAAAGTGAATCTATTTCCAGCAAAACTCAGGAAGAAGCAGAGGCCCATTGTGGTATCTTCCCGTATCCCATTCCATCTCTGGACAAGGCTGAGGCTGCAATGCTACTGGCTAGGGAGGCTATAGAAGGGACCGGAAAGAGAAATTGGCCAGTTATCCAATTCTTCCTGAGGCCCGCAGTGACCTTTCTCGCTCCTTCCAAGCCCTTCCTCTCCTCAGGGTCTGTTTCCTTCGCTGGAAAGCGATGGAGTTTGTCCATATGCTCTCAAGTCATAGGAGCCATAGAGGGCTAGGAGATCATCCATCTAGAGCAGAAAGCTNGGGACAACACGGACGGACCATGGGAAGGAGATGAGTAGAGCTTGCATTGGAAAAGAATCGGATAGTAGACAGATACGTAAGTGTAAGATATGGGAATAAGCCAAGATATATATTACAGGGTTATAAATGAAGGCAGGCGGCATTGGAGCTTCCTGTTTGATTAACTGCTTATGTTTCCAGTGCATAAGAGCTGGAATTCTTTAACTCAAGCACTAAATTACGATGCCCTCAGGTTATCACAAACCCCATTTAACTTCATGTCTCTCTTCTCAGGGCTGGCGCTGTGACAACTGCCGCAGACCTGGGGCTGAGCCCGGTCCCGACGGCACCACTGGGCACACCTACAACCAGTATACTCAGAGATACCATCAGAGAACAAACACTGTAAGTACATGCACACCCCAATGCCTCCCTTGAGTACAGTTAGGTGCACACACACTCCAGTGCTTCCCCTGAGTGCAGTTAGGTGCACACACACTCCAGTGCCTCCCTTGAGTACAGTTAGGTGCATGCACACCCCAGTGCCTCCCTTGAGTACAGTTAGGTGCACACACACTCCAGTGCCTCCCCTGAGTACAGTTAGGTGCATGCACACCCCAGTGCCTCCCCTGAGTACAGTTAGGTGCACACACACTCCAGTGCCTCCCCTGAGTAGTTAGGTGCATGCACACTCCAGTGCCTCCCCTGAGTACAGTTAGGTGCACACACACTCCAGTGCTTCCCCTGAGTGCAGTTAGGTACACACACACTCCAGTGCCTCCCTTGAGTACAGTTAGGTGCACACACACTCCAGTGCCTCCCTTGAGTACAGTTAGATGCATGCACACCCCAGTGCCTCCCTTGAGTACAGTTAGGTGCACACACACTCCAGTGCCTCCCCTGAGCACAGTTAGGTGCATGCACACCCCAGTGCTTCCCCTGAGTGCAGTTAGGTGCATGCACACCCCAGTGCTTCCCGAGTGCAGTTAGGTGCACACACACTCCAGTGCTTCCCCTGAGTGCAGTTAGGTGCACGGTAGGGAGTCTGTGTATGGATGCTTTTCTTTTGAGTGAACCAAATGATTTTTATTTGGAAAGAAGTCTTTTGTGGCTGGGGAGATAACTCAGTGCTGAAGACGCAAGTTCAATCCCCGGGACTCATGTACAAAAGCTGGGCTGGGCTGGGCTGTGCCAAGTGCTTGCAATCTCTTATAATCCCTTCATTGAGGAGGAGGAGGCAGAAATGAGGGGGTTCCTGGGGTCCGCCAGCCTAGCTTATTAGTGGGCTTCCGGTTTATGAAATCCTGTCTCAAAAATCAAAGGTAGGCACCATCTGCTTGTCACCTAAAGGTTAACTTATGGCCCTGTGGGGTTGGAGAAATGGCTCAGTGGTTAAGAGCACTGACTGTTCTTTTAGAGTATCCAGGTTCAATTCCCAGCACCCACATGGCAGCTCACAACTGTAACTCCAGTTCCAGGGGATCTGACACCTTCACACCAATGCACATAAAATTAATTATTGAAAACCAAAACAACAACAAAAAACCTTCTGGCCCCTTACATACATACACCCACATGGACACACACATACATGGTCTTATAAAGGACTAACATAGAATTTTGTACCCTAGAACAGAGCTATGCCTTGTTATGTTATTAAATCCCTGATACCCTATTGCTCAGTACATTGTTAGTCTTTTGAAACCAATCTCCCCTCCACACTTTGGTTTCTCTGAGTATTTGCTACAGGTGTTTTTCCTTCTATTTTGGCAGAATGTTAATTGCCCAATTGAGTGCTTCATGCCATTAGATGTGCAAGCTGACAGAGACGACTCCAGAGAGTAACACTTTCAACCCAGAAGAACGAGTATCTCTCTGCCAAGGTCAATCCACACCCGAGTGACGTTCGCAGACCCTCTATCTTTGAGTGTTCATTTCTCCCTTAAGCCTTTTGCTCTGGAGTCAAAGTTCTCAGCTTCAGCTCAACTCACAGCTTCTTCAAGCATCATCACCCTGGGGGATGTTTTGAGACTTCTCTCACACATGGTGGCAGTTGGTTACCTTGTTCTGATTCTGAGTAGTTGATACCACCCAGTATTGTTTAAGAGAATCAGAGAGCCTTGTGATTTTTGTCTGGGATCCATAGGGAGACACAGGTAGCCAACCAAGATGAAAAATGTCTTGCATGACAGTACCCAAACTCTGGAGTCAGGAAGTGTTCCCCAGATCCTTCTGCTTTCTTTCTATAACCGTATGGCCTGCAGCACTGTCAGGAGACATCCTGTGGCTGTGTGCGCAAACACATCACAGTACTTGCTCCATCCCAACAACTCTGATTGCCTAGAAATATCCTTCTCTTACCTGTTATTTATCAATTTTTCCCAATATTTTTATATGGAAAAAATTGTATTGAAGACACTCAGTATTGCAGTTGATGAGAGGAATTCAGTATAATTCTGGTTGGTGATTATTTTTATACTGTACATGCCAACGCCTTACTACTGTGGAAAGACAAGTGTTTTAATAAAAAGATTTACATTCGATGCTGTGAAGGTCACTTTCTTTGTTAACATAGAGGTGTTTGGGGAGAAAAATAGTAATCTTCGCGAGTGTCCTTTTCAGTTCAGCAAACATTTGAAAAGCCACCGTGTGCTGGACTGGGACAACTTCCATACATGAACCTCTGCTGGCCCTTCAGAAGCACAGATTTAATTTCTGTCATTTGTGTCCTTGGCTACGGTTCTGCCTTAACAGATTTAGATGGATTCAAATATTTGTTAGCCTTGCTAGCTAGCACTTTAGAAGTCTAACTGAAGTAACCTGTTATTCTTTTAAAAAGATTAGCAGTGTGTGTGTGTGTGTGTGTGTGTGTACATGATTGTACATGATACGCAGGTGCCCGTGCAGATCAGCAGGCCCAAAGGGTGTGTGGGAGGCACTGGGATTTGAACTCATGACAGAGATGCACATCCTCTGATCTCTCCAAGCCCTGTAGTTCTTCTTTAACCATCATAGACCTTTGCTTGCTATTCAAGTAGATCACTTGCAAGGAATGCAGGATGGCTGAGCTGTTACAATTATTTGAATGGCACAGTATGGAGATTTTCTCTTGAGGAAACCCTACACTATGATCTCAATCTAGCTTGTCTTGATTCAGGTCACCTGCCACTTTGAGTGTGAGCTGATGAACTCCCAGCACAGTTTGCCTAGACTTGGTCTGCAAAAGTCATTTCCTTTTCAATTTCACCTTGGAAAAACAAGATTTAGGGGTTTTTGAATTTGTATATTGGGAATGGGGTGTGTGGGACATGTGGCTCATGCCACTTTCCTAGGATGTGGGGAGGGGAGGCCTTACACCTTACATCCTCCCCGCCCCCAAAAGCTGACATTCGGAATAGGAAATAGTAGCACAGAAAGACAGTAAAAGTTCACTATTGACTTAGTCAGTGTTCTAGTGCTGTGAATAGACACCATAGCCAACGTACACTTACAATGGAACGTGTCTAATTGGAGGCTTGCCTACAGTTTCAGAGGCTGAGTCCATGATCTTGGCAGGCCATGTGGTGGCAGGCAAACAGGAGGCCCATGCTGGGGAAGTAGCTGGGAGTTCTACATCCTGACCTACAGGCCAGAGACAGTGGGCCTGTTGTAGGCTTTTGAAACCTCAAAGCTCACTCCTAGGGGCACACCCCCTCCAACACAGATACTTACTGCTTCCCAAACAGTTCACCAACTGAGGACTAAGTATGCAAATACATGAGTCTATGAGCGGCATTCTCATGCAGACCACTGCAATTAGTAATTAGCAAAAAGTTCAGAAAATACTTTTAAAATACATCATTATTCAGTAAAAAGAGTACCTGGCAAAGAAGCAGTTTGTAAAGGTGCCTTCTTTATTCATTTGCTAGAACATCCTAGGGTCACTTGTGAATTGATACGTAGTTTGCAAAATGCCTTGGCATTTAGTTCTCATTTGAGAGAGCTTTCAAGGCTTAATCTTTCAGAGAACCCAGCTCAGATGAGCTTTCCTTACAAACTAGAGACCTAGCCCCTGAGCTTTTTCTTAAGATTACTAATTCAGCTTTTCCAATCCAATAGTTAGCAAGCTAGATGCAGTGTATCTGTCAAAACAAGAGAGTTGGCGCTGTTGGTTTATGCCTCCATCACATTGCTTAGGAAGCTGAAATAGGAATATCGTTATTTATTTGGGCTATACGGAAGTTGTAGGCTAAGCCTGGGCTTTGGCAAGGAAGATCCTCCTGAGAGACAGACAGACAGACAGACAGACAGACAGACAGACAGACAGACAGACAGACAGACAGACAGACAGATAGACAATCACAGGATGCTAAGTGTGATGTCATACATTTGTAATCTCAGCACTTAGGAAGTGGGGACAGGAGAAGCTTGAGTTTGAGCCCAGCCTGGACTACATGGCCAAACTAGGCTACAAGGAAGCCTGTGTCTTATAAAGAACAAGCCAGGGGGTGAGCGCTTGTCTAGATGTGTAAAGCCCCATGCTCAGCCATCACTGCATAGAATGGTATGATGGTCCATGTTTGCCATCCCTGCACTACAGAGGTGAGGTAGAAGGGTCAGATTTTCAAGGTTTTCATGAACTATATGGGGAGTTGGAATCCACCCTGGTTACAAGAGACCCTGTTTTCCTCCACTACCCCTCAAAAGTCATAGAAAGTACAGAGCAGATACTTTTAAATGGCTGTCTGACGTGGGTGGGTTATAACTTCATTGAAGAGAGAATCAGTCTTCATCTGAAGTTCCCTGAAGACAGGAGGGAGGGAATCAGCACATTCACAAGCAAAGTGGTCCAGGAAGCACTTCAGCTTGATTTTCCTCAAAGGTCTTTAGAGTTAAAAACATAAAGATCAGCAGGGTGTGGAAGCTCAACCTGTAATCCCAGCACTGGGAAGGGAGAAGCAGAAAGATTCCCACAGGGGCAAGGCCTGCCTGATCTATATAGCAAGACCATGGCATAAAAGGCTACAAAGCAAATTCAGAGAGTAGGTTCTGGCTGATGCTATGCTCCAGACAGCCTGCCAAACCACGAGCCAAAGCAGACAGTCCCTGAAACAGGGCTGAACAGGGTCCAGTCAGTTGGACTGATTTAAGTGACTAGCCAACCCCTTTGACTACTTTTAAGTGGAAACATAAAAATCCACAAGCTTCATGGTTAAGATTAAAAAATATCAACAAGGGGTTGGAGAGATGGCTCAACTGCTAAGGGCCCATCCCTGCTCCTGCTGAGGACCCCAGTGCACTTCTAGCACCCATATCCAAGGGCCCATCCCTGCTCCTGCTGAGGACCCCAGTCCAATTCTAGCACCCATATCCAAGGGCCCATCCCTGCTCCTGCTGAGGACCCCAGTGCAGTTCTAGCACCCATATCCAAGGGCCCATCCCTGCTCCTGCTGAGGACCCCAGTGCACTTCTAGCACCCATACTCAGTGGCTTACAGCTCCATGACTCCGGCTCCAGGGGATCCAAAGCCTCTGGCCTCCAAAGGTCTCTGCACTCGCATGCACAGACTCATGCAGACACACACGTGGGGTCCTGGGAACTGAACCCTGGTCCTCTGAAAGATCTCTGCTCTTAACCACTGAACCACTTCTCCAGACCCTAAAAATAAATCTAAAACAAAAAAAAGCAAGCAAACAAACAAAAAACGGGGGAAAAAAAAGCTCAACAGCTGCTTTCCTATGGTACTCTTATTGACTTTTCTAAGTTTTAAAAATCTCACCGTGTAGCCCAGCCTGGCCTCAAACTTCCTGTGATCCTCTTCAGCTTCCCAAGTGCTAGGGTGAGCAGCATGGGCCATCAAGCCTCGTGGTCTGCTGGATAATCAAAGCAACGCCTTGAATTTAGAGCTCAACTTGGAATACATGAACCAAATGTAAAGGACCTTTTCTGTTTGGGCATATAATGCAAGAAAGGTAAAATTCTTTCCCAGTGGCCCTTTCTCAGTAAGCACATTTGACAGGAAAGCCACTTAGTTTATCCAAAGATTTTTACAGTGCTCACTGACTCACCTTGCTGAATCCCAGTAACTGCCTTGAGCAAGCTATATTGACTAATTAAAGGACTTGATTGGATTTAGGCTCAGAGATAGACAATTCAAGATAATTTCATTAAAACTAGTAAATTTTGAAAGAAAGTAAGTTTTGAAATTTCACTCTGCCTGGAAAAGTTGATTTGTAATTAAATATGTTGTTCTGTATTTATATAGTTTTCAGCTCTAATGACCTGAATGAATTATGCAAATTAGCCTATAATATAGCTATAAGCCTATAAGGCAGGTGAATGAAAAAATGAGGACGTAGAAATCACAAGTATAGAAAATGGCTTTTCCTATTTAATTATATTTCCATGGAAAACTCTATTCCATTTCTATTCGTATGAAACTCACCAAGGTGATTAAGAAACATCACATCAGGACACTTAAGTACTGTGATTCCTCCTATTCAGGAAGTTCCCATCACTGCAGTAGGGAAAGTGGAAGGCTACAATTTTTTGAAGTCTTATTCTCAGGGATGCAATTCAACTATTAAAAAAATAAGAGCACTGTTGGATCGTTCATGCTTGGGAAGGAAGATCCGAAGATTACCAGAGGCTGGCAGCAGAAGCTGCAGGACAGCAACCTTGTACAGACTAGGATGGAGAAGAATCCAGAATGGAGCCCCAGGAGCATTCAGTGGGAAAAGGTGCTGGTTGCCAAGTTTAATGACATGAGTTCAATCTTTGGGACCCACATGGTGGAGAGCACTGACTCCTACAGGTGTCTTCTAGCCTCCACATGCAGGCATGTAGTGCACAGAACCTAAGCTACAGCCCCATGGCAATACACAGATTAATAGAAATGGGTTAATTTAAGATGTTAAGAGTTAATAGGCCAAACAGTGCTGTAATTAATATAGATTCTATGATTATTTCGGCCAGGAAATGAAAGAGCAGCCTCCTACAGGTGGGTTTTGTCCAGCGCTCAGCAGCTCCCCCGGCACCTCTAACTGGTCGGAGGTGGGTTTGTCCAGCGCTCAGCAGCTCCCCCGGCACCTCTAACTGGTCAGAGGTGGGTTTGTCCAGCGCTCAGCAGCTCCCCCAGCACCTCTAACTGGTCAGAGGTGGGTTTCTTCCAGTGCTCAGCAGCTCTCCAACTTGAGTACCCTCATTAATCATCCAGGTATTTTATGCCATGGGTCTTCAGTCACTGAAGCAGGATTTATGACTATGCTTTTCATTTCAACAGTTTTAGTTTCAATCCATTTCAAGCAGTCTCATCACACATGTATAGTTATGAATTCTCTACTTGCTTTAGGAAAGGCATTGGTTCATTGTCAAGACTTTCCCACAGCAGTGAGGTTTTTGACCTGGCTACCTCCACCAAGTTATCCCAAGTACAAAAAGGGAAACTAAGTCACAGAATCAAAGAGGCATCAGGGACATGGACTCGAGAGGAGTTGATGCTTTGGCTTGCTTGGCAGGGTGGTGGGAAGATAAGCAGAAAAGGAACTTGCTGACAAGCCCTAAACTTAACATATTTTGTGAACAACTAGAACTCATCAACAGATGTTGTTGTATGACAATTTCCATGGGGTTTACTCCAAACTCTTGTTCCTGCAGGGAGGACACATCAACTATCCTGCCTCAAGCTCTGCCTGGTTGTAGTCAAGGGCATGCAGGAGCAACACACCAACACATTTTCAAACAGGATTTGAAAACACGCTAGAATAGACTCCAATGTAAGCAGCCATGTTAAACAGGAGACATGTAACCCCTGATGAGAAGGTATCCAGAGGTCAGAGGTATAATGCAGGGGATGGAGGAAGACCACCTGCTCTTCAAGAATGCACACGTTCTTCAAATCCTGACAGAGCTGAGCTCTCATAATTCCGTCATAAGAAAAACAATCATAATTTAAAATTGAACACAATACTTTGAAGTCAAAGGAGTCTATGGAATCAACTGTGAAGTTGGGGATTCTCTTTTTAATTTTCTTTGAACAGTGTGACAAGGTCCAGATGGGCATCAATCAAGGGCTGGAATTTGTGGCCTATGACATTGTGGCACGCAGATTTTCTATTGGCCAACCATGCTTATATACTGTTAAAAACGGTTCTACGAAATACCTTGTTATTAAATACATTAAACTAATCCATTCTCCGAGCACTGTTTTTATTTGCAATTTAGATTATGTGAAAGCTGGAATCCCATCGTCCCCTCCCAGGTGTGTGGGCACAATAGTCTAAATACTCACAAGGGTAGTGGTTAGAATTACATGTGTAAGCTTAATGAGGCAGTATAGGGTTAAGCAGACAAATGGTCCCAATTACACTTTAATGTTCACTTTCAGTCAAGCTAAATAACTCGAGGGAGACAGCACATTTAATAATTTATGAGCCAAAATATTTATTGCTACAAAAACTTTTTAAAATGCTGTAGCCAACAGTATGTGTCTGTGAGCTGGGAATTAACAAGCTCCTCTGAGATTGAGACTATAGTTTAGTGGTAGAACCCTTGCTTAGCATGAAGGCCCTGGTTCTGATCCTTGGTACAGCAACAGATCAACAAAGCTCTTCAGATAGATATGACTCAGAGGCCTCGGAGAGGTGACAGCCAAATGTTGGCAGAGACCAGAGCAGAAAGACCCATCTCTAGGGAATCTCATTTGCAAGGCTGGCAGTTGGCATAAACAAGATACTCAGGGATCCCTGCCCTGTGACTTAGCACAGAAGCCACAGGATTTTAATGATAATTAAGTCTGCTTTGTTTCAATGGGCTATTCCAAGAGCTGGAAGTTCAGTCAGCATACAACTGACTCACAAAGATGACTATTTCTAAAAATGTCTGTGATGGGAACGGTGGCACATCCTTTAATCCCAGTGCTGAGAGACAGAGGCAGGCAGATCTCTAATTCTAAGACAAGCCTACTTTAGAGGACAAGTTCCAGGACAGCTAGAGCGACAGGAAAATCCTGTCTGTCTCAAAAAACAAAAACAAAATAACAACCACCAAAAAAGCTTCTGCATTTTTTATTTAGGAAAGGAGTGGAAAGAAGGCAGGACTGAGGCTCCCTGACTGAAGGTTACAGCTGACCATAGGCATCTTCCAGGTGAACAGTCAAGACCACAGATCCAGTTATAACCTGCTAGGCACAGGGAGGCATTGCCACCTGCCCCCCCCCACCCCAAACATGCTAACTGTGAGTGAAAACTCTAAGAACATTGGGTCCATTTGCATGTAACACAAGTTACTAAATCGCTAATACAGGTTTTAAACAGACTTGGAAAGATCACGGGTGCTGAAATAAGGGCAACACTTCACTTAAGAGCAATATCAGCATTATCCAGATCCCGCTAAGGATCAGTTCCCAGGGGATAACTGGCTGTTTGTCAAGGTGGCAAACAGTCAAGCTTCTCAGGGGCATGATGAAGAGCCCTGTGGAGAGCAATCCCCAATGGGGATGTGTCATCATAAGGCTGCTTGGCTTCTATGGCTTATAAAAGACCATATCAAAAGCTGAGCTCCAAGGAGGGATGCTTTTAGGTTCTGTACACACAAACCTCTGTATGTGGTGACTTGGGCTAGAAGTCTATACTTTTCAGATAAGACCCAATGAACCTAAAACTATAGATCCAATTATTAAGATGCAAACGACCCATTGTTTACAAGAGGTACTTTTAAAATCCCACACACATATTTACTGCACATAAGCAAACTAGGAAATGACAGAAACTAAATCAGTGGTGGAAGAGCCGGAGATCCGTGTGAACCAAGACGATCCCCAGTTCATCGCATGCCTCAATCACAACCTTGTCTGCAGCAGATCCAGATGGCGCAACAATGTAGGCCACACCACTCTGCAGAGGAAAACCCCAAAACCAATGTTGACTTTCAAAACACAATGCCATGCATACCTAGCAAAAAACAAAATTCCTCTCTAAAAAGAAGCCAGAGGTAGAAGAGATGGTTCAGCAGAGTACTCTTCGAAAAAACAATCGTCTGTAAATACAGATCCAGGGCTTCTTCAAGCAGGCACACACACATATATAAAGGCAGTCAAACAATCACAATTATATCTGATAAAATGTGATTATAAATAAAAATATATCCTTAAAAAAAAGCATAACTAACAACGACATATTCATACAAAACAACAGAATTTGGGTTACGCCTATATCATACAGAAAAATGAAATAATTCTCCATTTATATCAAACCAAGAGCTTTAATAAGCAGCTCTAAGTAACTTAAAACATCAGAAGCACAACTTTTTTGTGGTGCTGGGACTGACCCTGAGACCAGGTGCTGCTCTATGCTACACCCCCAGCCTCAAAGGCAGATGCCTGAAATGGCTTCAAAAATTCTATGGTCCCAAGGCACACTGATTCTCACTTACCCTTCTAGCTCGGTCTACATTATCCCTGAAAGGAAAGAAGGCATCGGAGCTGACAGAAACGTCTCTCAGTTTGTTGACCCATTCCTTTTTCTCTGCTTCAGTGAGTAACTCGGGGACTTCCTCAAACAGCGCCTTCCACTTCACCAGGTCTTCTCCCTAGGGAACCAGGGAGCAAGGTGAGCTCAGCATTACCATTAGCTGTATCCAGTGGAAAGCACAACGACAGAATCCAGTTGGGTGTTTTCTGCTCACTAAACAACGACAAACTCAAGTTCCTATTTCCAAAAGCTCTTTGATGTTTAAAAACATATTCATAAAGGAAAAGTAATTCTTAGATTAAAAAGAGATTATACCTTAAGTTTTGTAACTCAGTTTATCCCAAACCTACCATGTTCCCAAATCTCCAAGTTAAACCTATAAGTTTATACATGCACCAAAACATTTAAAATGTCCATCTCCAATTTAGGAGCAGATGGTAACTGATATTTGTACAGATAAACTATACATATACAGTTGTCTTGGGTATAAAGTCAACAACATAGGCAAATCAAAACACAATTCATGGTATTCACTTCTGCTTGGATGTTTGTGTTACTTTACTCTGAAGTTTATACTGCACTGTAAGCCCCAGTGCAAAGGGATTAAGAAGCAAGGCCTTCATCAGGCTGAGGCAGAACATGCCTATAATCCTGGCACTAGGAGCTGAGTTCCAGGTCAGCCTGCACTACAGAGAAGCCCTCATCTCAAATAAACAAAACTTAAAAAAAAAAGGCATAATAAGGAGACTGTGCCTTGAAAACATTCTTGTTGAAAACAGAAAAGGTACCAAGCCACACTAAGTTGCTAATTGCCTCTCTAAGTAGGGTAGGAGAAGAGAGACCCTGGTGACCAACTATCAGGACAATGACAGTTCAAGTCTAATACACAACACGGCCTCTGCTGACACCAGGAGACGGGTGGAGAACAGTTCTCACAATGGCAATATTATAACCTGCAGGGGAAGCACGGGCGTATAAAACTAATCTAATATTCATAACCCATGAGGCTTGTGGTTTCAGAAGGGTGCAGCAGTACAGGTGACAATGATTTCAGACAATCCAGGATTTCTAGAAAGTCTTTCTGTAGTAATACCGTGAAAGTCTGTCTCAGTGAACGAACCCACACCAGGAACTCAATCAGCCCGTACCTCATCAATAGTGCCCGTCACATATTGATCAATGGCATTAGAGATTTCCGCTCTCTTCACTCCGGTTTTAAACTTCATGGAAAGCACTCGTGGATGGTGTCGGAGCCACCATGAGTTAGCCTTATCACCTGCAAGGCGTGTGCAGTGTATCCGCGACTGCTGTCCTGCTCCGATGCCGATAACCTAAGAACAGATACTTCCTTTAGGATGCTGGTAGTGAAACGCACACTCTGGACAGCTCTGCTGGCTCCAAGACCCAAAGACCAGTGTACACAGCCGATCAAGATTTAGTGACGAGAACTAACAATTGTAATAGTTGACTTCTACAAAAGTCCTGAAAGGCCCTTCTGAATCATACACTAGTATTTCTTTGGCCTTAAGAGCCATCACAACTGTAACCTGTGAGCTAAACATGTAAAACCACCAGAAGACACACTGGAGCATGCCACTGAGGCTGTATTAAAATCAGACTCACTCAAGTTATGAAAGACCCTAGGGATGCACTGGGTCAATGCTGCATCCCATGACTGGGATACATGGTTAAGAGGTGTTCACTACCAGAGCTAAATGGCTCAGCAGGCAAAGGCACGTGCCCTGCAAGCTTGGCAACCCTAGTGTGAGCTTGTCCCGGATGTACAGAACTCCTTACGCAGTCCTGAGATCTAACATGTGTCAGGGGATGTTTAGAACCTTATATTCTATCCCCTATATCCTCCCTCTCCCCAAACAAAAATTTAAAAATTTATTAATAATAAATGCTCAATACTGGAGTTTTACGTCCCAATAAACCCACAGCAAGCTGATTATGTCTTAAGTAAGAAAATGTACTAAATTCACTTACATAACCAATACCACAGCTTAACACAGTCTATAGTCCTAGAACATGGACTTTAGTTGAACAAAATCCAATCAAAATCTACTTTAGAACCAAGTAGTACCTGCGAGTGGTGGTGCAAGCCTTTAACCTAGCACTTGGGAGGCACAGGCAGGCCTCTATGAATTCAAGGCCATTCTGTTCTACAGAGTGAGTCCTACATAGTGGGACTTTGTCTCAAAAAGCAAAACCAAAATCAAACAAAATAAGCAAGTGGCAAATAGCCTCTTGCAGATCCACACTGTACTGAAAGCAGAACAAATATAAAGCTAAAACGCCCCAGTTTCAGTTACTTTAATTTGGGAGTGATCTGGGACTGGAGAGATGACTCAGCGGTCAAGAACACTGACTGCTTTTTCAGAGGACCTGGATTCAATTTCCAGCACTCACATGGCAGCTCACACCTGTCTGTAACTCCAGTTCCAGGGGATCTAATACCCCCACACAGACATACAGGCATGCAAAACACCAATGCACATAAAAGTAATTAAAAAAAAAGTCGGGGGTGGTCTATCTTGTCTGTAGCAGTGGCCACATAACCACATAATTAAAAAAAGAAAACTACATTTAAAACCAATAAATTTTCACTGTGTTCAAATTATTCTTTAAGAATCCAAGCATGAAGGAGGCAGAGGCAAAGGGGAACGAACCCTGAAGTCCAAAGTCTCAACATGTACAGGCTGCCCTTTCAACAAATTCTTAAAACAAAACCCAGGAAGCAGGGGCGTGGTGCGTGTGGCAGAGCAACTATGACTCGGGTTTGACTCACAAGGCTGCAGAAGACTAAATAAATAAAACATGTCAGAAATCCCTGCAGGCTGCACACACAGCCCAATGACTGGCAGCACAATTCTTTCCTTTCCCGTTCCTTATCAATGGAAATACTACCAGCGAGGGGTAGTGGGGATAGGTGTGTGTGTGTGTGTGTGTGAAGAATCAAGTTCCACAAATCCAAAATGAGCCANGTGTGTGTGTGTGTGTGTGTGAAGAATCAAGTTCCACAAATCCAAAATGAGCCAGCTCACTCTAAGCAAAAGTCAGTGTAACCAACTTTAGTACTTGGCTCTGGCCTGCTTACTTACTTAGTTCTCGTTAGTTTTAAGTCTACCACGGTGCTGAGTAAACACTGACAAACCAGGAAGAGGATCTGGCAAGTCTTCTCTTTCAAGCACCTAGCACCTGAGACGGATGGGCTTTGGGATACTGTACAACAGCAGTGCCTGTGAGGTGGGCTGACGGCGCAGTTACCTGTCCATCCTTGGCATAGCACACGGAATTGGACTGAGTGTACTTGACAGCGACAGTGGCTACAATGAGGTCTCTGAGGGCAGACTCGGGCAGCTGAAACAAACGGGATGCTTAAGTCTCACCAGGCTTTTGAAACCTCATTAACTTTAAGCTACGGATACACCAGTGTAACAGACCTGTAAAGCAGTCAGGTCCCTGAGTGACAGCCAGATGAACAAGTCATGCTTTACTAAAGACTGAAACACGCTAGCATATCTGTGACTAACACGTGCAGTATACCATGTGTCACCCTCAAACTAATGGCGACTGTTCAGCAACAAGATGTGAAATATTGCATTTATTTTAAAAAGACATTTTTTAACCAGAATATCTTTAATAACTGAAGATAAAAGACTTAGATTACATTTCATATGTTATGCACTACTGTGATTCACACACAGCTAATGTATTCTGGAAAAGTCAAATTATACCATCTTTTTGCTTTGCTGAGAACATTTTAAGAAGCTATTTAAAAATATTCTGCAAACTCTAAGCCAACATTCAGCAGTAAGTCTGTAATAGCCCCAAATGTCACTTCCTCTGATACATATTAGAAAAGAGGACGATGATCCACGTGTGTATGCTAAGTAGATAAAGGGTACTGACTACCCAAAGAGAAAACACATGATGCCTGCAACCCCAGCAAACGGCACCCAGAGGCTGATGCAGGAGCATCTGGGCTCCAAGTCCATACTAGACTAGAGTGAGAGAAAGAAAGATGAAGTTATACTGTTTATATAAAAAAATGGATGTAACTGAGGATAATCATATTAAGTAATAATAAGCCACTGTCAGAAATACAAATATTCTGTTTGTGGTGCCTAGATTTATAGATAAAATTTAAGGCCATGCACAGTATGTGAAATATGAAAGAAAAACTGTGTAGGGGAACAAAGAGGACCAAACAGAGCGGGAGGACTGAAAGGTGTGTGTGGGGGCAGGGATACGGTCAACACACAACAGACTGTGTAACACTGTTCTTATGCTACACAGGGCTCTATGGAATTAATACATGCAATTAAAACTTAAAAATAACCAAAAAGGTAAGCTTGGCTTCACCCCAATTAGCTTCTTTAAAAGAGGGATAGAATGGAGAGTACAAAAGAACTCACTGACTGCACGTGAACCTACACTTTTTAAATCCCAAAATTTGAAGTTTTAGAAGATTTTTAAAAGAATTTATTATTCCAGGACATTAATCTATCCTTCATCTCTGTTTGCACCAACAAGTACAATCTGAGTCCACAGAAAGCTAGCCTCTTAGAAGTCACCTTTAATACAGCCCCAGCATTCTGACTTAGATCAAAGGATACGAAAAATGCCGGTGCGGGGATGTGAGGCACCTCAGCCAGCTAAAGCACCATTTTTCTGAAAAAGGATGAGGCTTCTAGTGTGTGCAGCTTCCCCTGCCCAGCAATCAAGGCCAGACCAGTCTCAGACCTCTACCTTCCAATCTTGCTACAATGACCTGCTCGTGACGAGACCAGCGCTTCTGCAGAGAGGCAGGCTACAGCAACCACTGATGGGCACAGAGCCACAGAAAAAAACTACACACACACACCTTTCACCCATTTCCCTAGTTTGTAACTTTACATAGATTTAACTATTCTCTGTCCCAATTCTGAAAGTTTTACAATACAGAGCAGTCCTCTCCTATAACATACTGGAATTGAATAAAATGTTCTCCCCAGGTCATCATTATCCCAAAATTAGACCTCTTCTACAGGGTGACAAAAAAAAAACACATTCTTCATATTAAAAACAATTATCAAACACTGAAAAAGGAAACGACCTAAATACCATTGTGGCGCAGATCTACTTGGGTAGTCATGTGGCTTTTCACTGATGTGAAGCAATAGTCATCAATACAGTAAAACATCTGTAACCTACCTAATGCATACAGTGAGGGACGACACAATCCCACTTAGGTATGACTGAAGACACTTATTTCTATGTATGTACATACACAGATAAGCTTCTAATGTGTCAGGTTTACCTGACAACTCAAAGATGAGCGAGCTGCGTCCATATCTACCAATTACAAATATGGACCTTAATAAATGATAAGCTTATATATACACATATATAGACATGCTGTTAGAATTTAGTTTAGATACTGTAAAACCTACATCTTTATTCTTGGTGACAATATTGCTAAATAATGACTTGTCAATGACACCATTATTTCTCTTCTGGCTTAAACGAAGACCAAAGAGTGTTCGAACTTCATTTTCATCCGGTTTGTAGGACTGGTCCATCTAGGGCACAAATTATAAAAGTTACAAATACATCCATAACCTCAAATTTTTCACATAAATATGTTCATTCTTGCTGGGCATGGTGGTGTATGCCTATAATTCCAGTAACTGGAAGGATGAAGCAGGAGGACTTCAGGTTAGAGACCAGCCTGGGTCACAGGAAGTTTCAGGACAGCCTGAGCTACACAGCCAAACCATGTCTCAGAAAACAGGACCAAATACTAACAAAAGAAAGACTTCATTCTTAAGAATCCATTTTCTTAACATGAACATGTGTGATGACATCATTTAGCATGGATATAATACAATGGCCAGGAACCAAAGCCACTGATCACCATGGGAACAGTTACCAGTTACGATAATCACAGGATACCACTCCTTCAGTTCCTTTCTTGGATAAGCATACAAAACAGAATCACCAGAACAAGCTGAGGCACAAAATTTACATCCTATTTTTCCTTTCTTTCTAGAGATCTCTTACAGAAATTTAGATAATATTTGAATTACAAGTTAAAACAGGTTCTGGCCTGGTATCACATGCTGGTCACCCCAGCTACCTGGGAGGGTTTACTTAGGAGAACTGAACAAGGCCTGCCTTGGCTACAAAGTGAGTAAGTTCAAGTCTAGCCTGGGCAACTCGGCAAGACTTTGTCTCGTGATAGGAACTGAACAAGGCCCGGGAGGTGGCTCAGTGGTACAGTTTCTAACATGCACAAAGAGCCCCTGTTCAATTCTCAGCACAGCAAAAATAGATGAAAATATAAAATAACACAAAGTGGGAAAAAACATGAATTCTAGCTTGCATCTGAAAAATACTCCCCCATGAAGAGGATCACTCTGTGAATGTGAGATGCTACTTTCATCTAACTGCACAGATGGTAACTTTAAAAACACCATGCCCACGAGGACATTTAGGCTGCTGTCCACTTTTTACAGGGACAGCACAACATCTCCAAGACACACAGTCTGTGTCCCAGCTCTATTTCTCTTGGGACTTAGGTAAATTATATACAGATATTAGACAACCTGCAAGGGTGTGAAGCAGGGTACACAAGTAAGAAGCAAAAAGAAGCCAGGCATGGTGGCACACTTCCTTTAATCCCAGCACTTGAGAGGCAGAGGCAGGCTGATCTTCTTAAACTGGAGGTCAGCTTGGTCTACAGAGTGATTTCCAGGACAGTCAGGGCTGTTTACACAGAGAAACCCTGTCTCAACCCCCACCCCTCAACACAAACACAAAAAGGCAAAGAATCTTAGACCCTGTAAACAACCTGTAATTTAAAAATTACTAAGATTAACAACAAAAGTGTCTGGTAGGGTGTGGTGGCAACGCCTTTAATCGTATCTCTGGAAGGCATAGGCAGGTGTATCTCTGAGTTCTCAGCCAGCTGAAGGATACACAGTGAACCTTGTTTCATAAACAGTAAGAATAGAGGAGTCTGATGTGCTGCACTGCGTGTCTAATCCCAGCACTCAGAAAGCTGTGAGCTCGAGGTCATGTTGAGCTACATAGCACAACCCAATCTCAGGAAGGAAAAAAGACAAGGGGAGAAAGGAGAGAGACAAGGACACCAAAGAGGGATAAGTCGGAAAGCTGTCTCTGTAAGAAAGGGATACACAGGGGAAAGGGCACAAAGTGAAAATGAAAACTAAATCTCAGCCGAATGTAGGAAAACTGCCCTGACCTGAAGAACACAGTAGTTCCCATTTTTCTTTTTAGAAAGTATTTTCAAGGCTTCTTCTTCAAATCCTGGGGCAACAATACCATCCGAAACCTGTAAGTACATTAGATGTAATTTTATTTTGTGAAATCAGAGAACTCTGTAAGATAAAGCAACACTTAGCTGTTCTACATAATGTACCAGAACTATGAAGAGAATTATTCTTCAGGGCTGACTGTTTTCCAAGCTATCCTATTTTCTGAGGTTAATCTTAGTTTTAACTAAGAACAAATGGATGATTCACTTTAATACAAGAGCCTCCGGGAAGAAAAACCCATTCTTATGCAGGTCTCTTCATGAAGGGGGCTTGAGGCCCACACCAGAGGGATCATGCTCCAGCCTAGCTCAAGAGAGCACAACACAAAACAAGGGGATGAGATCTCAGGTCTGTAATCTTGCAACTAGAGACAGAGATGTCTCAGTGTCGCCATGACTGTGAGTAGCAAGCCAGCCCAGCATGGCTGGTTTAGGGTCAGAAAGGATCCCTAAAGTAGCTAAGCACCTCCATGCCACATTCACCCCCTACCCCTCCTGACCACTGTCTTTGATTTCCTCACTAAGCAATCTCTTCTGGTTCTGCCTCCCAGCACTAATGATGGGACACAATCCTGAAACTAAATGATAAGGGTCAGTTCATCAAAGTGCTCTGCCCTAGTTGTTTAGATCTTGAAGGGTCTGTAGCAAGGTCCATTATTTCCTCATTATGCAAGATGGCTCTGCCTTCAGAATAGTAACTTTGGCACTAAGATGCACCCAGCACCCGGGCAGTAGTGGTGTTCACTTTTAATCCCAGCACCTGGGAGGCAGAGGCAGATGGATCTCTGTGAGTTCAAAGCCAGCCTGGTCTACAGATTACAAGATTGTTACACAGAGAAATCCTGTTTCAATCCCAGGGGGGAGGGGAATACACACCCAGCACATAAACATATAATGGAAAACCCCATCAAGATAAACATCCACCTGGAACCTTAAATCTCAAAATTAACAACAAAAAGGCAAGGATTTGTGTTCCCCATATAAACTCAGTATCCTACATGCTAAAGAGCTGGTGCAATCACTGTAGGCTACAGTTTCAGTGAAGCCTAGGAATAAGTTATTCAGTTACATATGGATCAAAATACCTGAACCTCTACTCACTTCTCTGGAGATAATTTTTGCAGTAGGGACATCACAGACATCAGACAATGCAATAAAATCACCAAATGAAGACATTCTATCAGCTCCTGTAAGTGAAAGTTAAGGGATTTCTTACATAAAAAAAAATCCATGTGATCAAATCCAGTATTTCCTCTCTGATCCCGTTCAGATTCATAAACATGTTGGCCTGTGGCATGTGCCTGCCCAACTCTGCTACTTCGATGTGGGCACACTATATGATGTAGAAACAAAAGCTTACCTTATTACCCAGAGTTAATCTATCAGTCAAATAACCAGTGAGAAGGGATTCATTAGTTTTACCTTCCGAATTAGCACTTGTCTGTAGGTCAGCATAAGCTAGTAAAGGAAGACAGAGCCTCCACCCCCACAGAGCGTGTCTACAGAAGCAGAGGCTGGAGGCCTTAGCACAAGGCACAGTTGATGCCTTTGGCTGTAACTGATAAACTGCTGCCAGGGTCTTAAAATCCCTCAGGAACTGATCACTGCACCTAAGAGTCTGGTATTTCTGAGTATGTAAAATGCAAGTCAACCCAAAACTTAGCAGTTAGAATAAACATACAATTTTTTTCATAATAAAAATGTATTCAAAGACCTAATCTAAAATGTACCAATCTCATTGTTTCCATTTATTACATTAAAATACTAACATGCATTTTTTAAAATATACTCAACTTAAGTATTAATTAAAATCAAAGAAAGACAAATCTAAATCCTATAATACAAGTTATAAGCAACACTATCTTATTCTATTAAGGACAAAGCATTGCTCTCTCCTATGTCAAAATCTCTCTTCTGACCTCTTGCTCTTGCATATGCAGTGGCCACAGGCGTGAGAGTTGGATAGAGGTCATGGACCATGCAGACTCTGGCTTCATCCTCACTAAGTGAAGTCCCAACAGCAGCACCTGGCAAACAAAGAAGGTAGAGTCAGCGACAGCAACAGGTACGGAAGGTACCAGCTGAGCACCCCCACCCCACCAAGAAGCAGCAATGATTGAGCACCCCCACCCCACCACGTACACACACAATTTCTTAACAAGCCATAAAATAATAACCTAAAACTTCAAATTGTGACTTTTCAAATCTGACACCAAAATATTTTTTGCAAGAGCTGGAGGAATATCTTAGTGACAAAACATGTACAAGACCGGGGTTTCAATGCCCGGTGTCACAAAATAAAAAAAGGAAACAAAACAAATTTTAAAAATTGGCATTTTTCAAAGACCTAGCCTGTATTTTTAAAACACCTATGGAGTATATTTTCTAGTACTTGTGCCAAAGTAAACAAAAATGACTAAGTGAGGTAATTAAACACCAAGCATGCAGTGCAGGAGCAGGGGACTTTCTCTCTGGCCTCTGAAAGCAGAGCCACGAAGCCTAACCACACTGGCATGTGTGGGAAGCTGGACCACTGCATTCCTGATTCTGCTGTTTAGTGTCACATACCATTTACTTCTTCCTCGCTCACTTCACTTTAGCACCCAATAAACATTAGGAACAATTATGTGCTGGAATGCAAACAGACCCTGCGACAGCATGGACAACCAAATCGTGGAATTAAGGTCTTGAGGGTAGAAACAAAGGAATATCTCATTCAATAAGAACAGGAACAGTCTCTTTGTTTGCTAGGTACACTTCCAACACAGAGAGGTACTTAGCTGGTTCTATCACATTATGTCGCTTCATTTTTATTTCTAAACTTTCAGAACAACACTGCAAGAGCCAACTGTGCAGTGTCTCTATCTCCTAACAAGGTCATATGTTACGTGTGCTTACTATGTTACCAAATTGTATATAGCTATATTGACACTATTATCAACAGACGTCCCAGATTATATAACTGGCATCAGAACTTACCATAATCAGAAAAACTGGAGAGAAACAACAAAAATGTCCAAGCACTCTAGAGCGTGCTGGGGAAGGGCCCTCACCTGCTGGGCTGACATGCTTGAAAGAAGCCGCAGCCGGGATGCCCACTGCTTCCCTGAGTTCCTTCACCAGCTGCCAGGCATTCAAAGCATCACACAAGTTTATGAATCCAGGGGCTCCGTTGAGGACTACACACAGAAACACACACACATTAACAAGCAGGTTTGATAAGGTCTTATGTATGTACATTCCTTAAAAAAAAAAAAAAGTCTAGGCTATACAACTTGCATGTGGTTTTAGCCAAAAGGCTGAGAACCCAGAGTCTACAAGGCCCAGATGGAGACAGAAGAAGGTGGATCTCTCTGAGTTCAAGGCCAGTGTAGTCTACATAGTGAGTTCCAGGACAGCCAGGGCTACATAGTTAAGACTCTGTCTCAAGAACCAACCCCATACCTCAAAAAGAAAAAGTAAACAAGAAGCAAATAGTTATCTATAAGCATAGCAGTAACCCGATTTCAAAAAGAGCGTAACTCACACTTAGGTCACCTTCAAAGACTTGCACCCTAACCCTGACCCCACCCCTGCAACTGCAGACTAGAAATAAATAGTAAGAGAGACTTGGCAACAATGACAAAACCAGACATTTACTAAATTCATGTGAATAAGATTAAATATTTATGGTAACTACAATGACGGTATATATCACAAGTCAGAAACCTTTTCAACTAAAACAAACAAAAACCCCAAAGACCAACAACTATGGTACAAGTTAAAAGTTCTCTGGAAGGCAGGAGACCGACAGAAATAGTGGAGTTTTCATCCTCTAGAGCAATGCAAAAGCCACAGGCTGGGCAGGGGGTGATGGCCTTTAATCCCAGCATTCACTAGGCAGAGGTATGTAGATCTCTTCAAGTTCAAAGCCAGCCTAAGACACTACAACTGCAGCAGTGCAGAATGGTGCAATCCCAGTACTCTCTGGGACCTTGTCTCAAAACAAGTTTCCCCAAACCAAAGAAAACTACACCATGTCCTCATGGAGCTTAGATGATAGGTACAGAAGAAACAAACTCAGCGATAAGCAATAAACTGTAACATAAGACACCTTACAAGGCACACAGCAAGCAAAGCAGAAGAGAGACTGTGAGCTCAGACCCCATCTCCAGCTCCCACCTTAGTGGATAGCTTAGTGGATACAGGGAGGTAAGTGGGGGAATGCTTGTGTGTAAACACTTTCCAGAACACTAGCTCCCCTTCACTTATCATATTCTCAGAGGCACTAATAACTGGTTAGACATAACAGAGAGCTATAGAGAAATGTTTCAAGTTGCTTCATCTATTAGGCAGAAGAAACAAACAGGCACCATCTCACTTCTAGCTGGAGGAAAGCAGTCAGTCACACCAAAGCCAGCCACTGTACTGCATACCTACAAGAGGAACACTCAAGAGGAAGAGGAGGAGTGTCACTAGCTTGAGGCCAGCCTGGTGAGTTCCAGGCTAGTCATGAATACATAAGGAGATGTCTCAAAACTAAAGAAAAACAAAGCAAAAGACAAAAATCAAATATACACAAAATTCCATCTTCATTCTTTGCTTCAGCTTTGTTCTAGACAAATAGGCCTGTACACTGTAATTATATCACTGCCAAATAAAAAGGCAGCACACTTTTTTTTTCTGCTGTAAAGATTAAGTACGTGTTTGGGAGAAATCTTGTGAATGAATCTCTAGCAAGAAGCTGCTGTTTGCATGCCTGGGAAATCCTCCGCTTCAAGTACAAACAATACTTTTATATTCTGGAAGAACGAAGTACCCATGCAAACACACATAAGAAACAATAAAGACAGCACAAATAAAAAGCATTTTCATTGCAGAGGGTGGAACACAGAGCTTCTTGGTGTTTAGATGACACTCCAGCCCTAGAAATTCTATAAAAACACAAAACACACAGACTCTAAATGTAATACAGGTTTCTGTCAGGGGCTTTACTGGGAGAACCAGTAAAGCTGGGTGACAAAGGCAGAGGATCTGCTACTCTGTTCTTAGGGGCTGCTATCTGAAAAAAGATAGCCAGGACTGTAGAGGGCAGATGGGAGGCAGCTCAAGTGCAGGGGCCTGTCACCACCAAGACCCTAGTGCTGAGGCCATGCCGTGCTAGGAGCAAAGCTAGAGGTAAGGGAGTGGCGTGGCAGAGTGACACAGGATGCAGACCTCAATCAGTGGGAATGAAGACCAGAAGGCAGGGCAAGTGCTTTACAGAGCGAGGAAGGTCAAGGAAGGGTCTGTCTTGTACACACAGTTAAGACTACTCTATTGTACAGAACTGAGGCATCAGTAGACAGCATAGTCTGAGAGACTCTGGGTGACTGAGGGACATTAGGTACAAGTTGTGGCTGTGCAGAGCAGTAACAGACAGAATGCAGAGCTCCCTGGATGGGAAGGATACGAGGAGAGCTCTCTTCATCTTTCCTCTTTCATCTTGCCTCTGCCCCTGCCCCCGCCCCCACCCAGGGGAACTGGGCAAACTACCAAAAATCCCTCCAGTAATTCTACAAAACTTCATGTAGCAATTTTTCTCTAGGTAAAACTCTCAGTTTGGGACACAGTTCTTTTAAAAAAAGGGGGTGAAACAGTCGCTCCTACAGCAAACATGGATAGTCACAGGAACTCCCTGAAACCGACCAGATTTACCAGGCACTCATAGAAGCTGCAGGGACTACTGGGAGACTCAGACCAGCTGAGCTGCCTGGAAAGGACGCTCTCCAGCTGTCGAGCTGCCTGCAGGCTGTGCAGTGGGCTCCAGGATTCTAGCTACTGCGAGCTGTCACCCATGCCAGGGTGGGCTTTGGTGATGGGGCTGGCACTGTCATTTCTGCGGCTATAAATAACCTCTCACCAATATTCTTGCAAGTAATCAGTAGTTGACCAAGCTGGGTTTTGGTGGTACTTGTACATTGGTCTGTTACTGGTTCCCTATCTGGAGTGAGTACACATGCTGACATTTCCCCAGGAACAGTATCACACAACACAAACCCACAGTTCTGATTCTCAGTTCAAAGAATTATCCTTCACTGTCATTTCTTTTAATTTAAAATTACTGACTATATTGTGTGTGCATGTGTGTGGGGACGCAGAATCCTAAGGATGGTGCTAGAGGACAATTCTGACCTGGACTAACTGCAGCCACCAGGCTAGTGTAAAAGTGCCTCTGCCCCTGAATGAGCACACTGGCCCCTCAATGCTATTTAAGGTCACACTTCTATTCTGGCCCACTACAGCTGGCCTTTTAAACCATCAAGGAAATCACTTCTTTTAACATTTACCAAACAGACAGTGGCTCCTGTCCCACTGTAATACACAGGTTTTTCCCTGGTGCTTTCTCCACTGCTTGAACTACCAATTACAGAGGTGCCACAGGATTGGTCTGGTGGGTCCTCTTTAGGGAAATCCCAGGAGTCCCACCTGATCTCAAGTCTTCCAAAACATCAATGTCCCCAAAACTGTATCTCCAACCTCAGCTTTGTGTATCAGCCAGGACCTGTGGTTGGCCAGGCAGTGCAAGTTGTGCCATTCTGACACCTCGTGTGCACAGTCCAACTGGAGCCTTGATTTTGGATGGTTATAAAATGAGGTATTAAGTAATTTAGTTTATATTCTGAATGGGAGTAACTTCAGACACAACCCAGAGAAAACCAGGTGTCTAGACACAGCACACACTCCTTATACTTTACCTGTGATGGGAAGCTTGGGTTCTAGTGTATACAGCTGGGCAGGAGTCTGATGGGGGTTCATCCCATACCGCAAGGGCATCTGGGAAATTCCTTTACTATACTGCTTTCTGAAGTAATCTGAAATTGCTTCATCGTATTGTGCAGTATGAGTGAATGCCTATAAAAAGTTGCATTTCGTGAGATATTAGGAACACTTCCCAAGGAAACTTTTAGGTACACAGCCTTACAGCCACAACCCACCCCAAATAAACCTAAATAGTACAGCTAACATTTCTGCCTTTGAATCTGACAGAGCACTCCTAATTTTTGACCTCTGTGTTTAACAAAAGGAGCGAAGTCCTAGGCAGAGTGCAGAAAGCTGACATTTAGGAGAACTGCATACTGCTTGATCTGGCACTTGGATAAGACGGGACATTGCTTGACAGGATTACAGAAATGCACTCCACCTTCAAGGCCAAGTGGCGTCTGGTCTCCAGGGAGGTGTCCTTACTATCAGAGCCCTGCATCTCTGCAGCCACTGCCACATAGTCCTCTGGTTCACACACGACTGTCACTCGAGCATGGTTTTTGGCTGCAGCTCTCAGTAGGGTCACTCCGCCTTTGAAGGACAAAATACATTATTTTTCTTCGGCATTTTGCTTTCACTTACTTCATGAGCTCTCAGTCACTGCACAAGACCTTAATTTCTGACTTAAAAAAATAGGGGAAAATAGCCCATATGAATAATACACTAAATAATTAGTTTATAGTTTAATATTTTCTAAGCCAGATGGGGTGACACACCATGAGAATCTGTGCACTTTGGAGACTGAGGCAGGAAGATCACAAGTTAGTGGCCAGCCTGGGCAACGCAGCAAATCCCTGTCTCAACATGAAACAAAACCATGAATACTCAATCATGAAAAGAAAAACAAAATCTCAGAGAATTTAACCTCCACCCTCACCAGTTCTGAAAGTTTTATCCCGACTTACCAATATCAATTTGCTCAACAGCTGCCTCAACAGTTACATCTGGATAAGCCACCGTCTTCATGAAGGGGTACAGGTTACAGGCAACAACCCTGACAACCAAGGAGAGCTAGCTGTCACTGGAAAGCTCAAGCTTTGTCACTTACAGCTTGCTAGGAATAAAGCAAGTTACTAAAAATGTGATCAAACCCCATGAAGATCTAAAACATAAACCTTGAGCCTGACATTTTCAAATTCCTTTCTTAAAGATTGACTTTATGATTACAAGGATTTATTTGCATGTGTTTATGTACTCATCATACATGCAGTGCCCGTGGAGGTCGCTGGACATCAAACCCCCAAGAACTAGTCACAAATTGTTGTAGGGACCACATGGGTACTGGAACCCAAGCTTGGGTCCTCTACAAGAACAGTAAGTGCTCTTAAGCATTGAGCCAACTGTCCAGCCCCAACATCTTGAAACCCTTAGAAGTTATATAGAAAAGAGGTCTGGAGGCTCCACACTTGCAGAACATAGAATCAGCACACGCTCTGGATAGGGTTAATGTTGTCCAGACCAGCCTGCAAGCTCGATGCTTGCCTGGCTTTAGCTAACTATTAAGCCCTTCAAATTTCAAAATTTGTTTTTTTGGCTGGGAATGATAGTAATTTCAACGCTCAGAAGATAATAGAGTTTTAGGTCACCCTGGGTGCATAGTTAAACTCCCACCTCAAAACAAAACATTTTAAGAAGAATCAAAATTCTAAGAGTATAGAAAACCTCATTTTAGACGGTGATGTTTACCTAGGACATTCACATTTACACCATTTCCCCAGCAGATTGTGTACACAATGGAAACACTTCAGCGTTCAAAGGGTAAAACACTTGTTTTTCTTTAGAGTGGTCGTAAGTGTGGTCTAACATGAAGGTCAAACACACAGTGGTCCACCTCAGGACTGCAGTATGAGCCCAGCTGGTGAAGACCAGTACAATGGAAGGATAACTTCCCAGTTCACTGATGAGGACTGTTGTCAGAGCCCATAGGAACTTGGCATTTGGAACTTCTGTTCCTTCAAGGTGACTGTCAATGGTTCCAATAACAGATCAGAGTTCTGCTCTCTCAAGGTTATTGTCAACAAGGTGTGACCAATATCCAGACCTGGTATTAAGAAGTAGATCTCTTTCTACCTCAAACAAAAGTCTAATGTTACAACTAGGTTTCTACTCTGATAGAGAGATAGGGTGTATTACTTGTCTTGTGGCAACAGAATGTTTAACTAAGAATGTAGCCCATAATCTTCAACTGGTCTGTTCATTCCTTGTATCATGTGAATGCAGGTTTTTTTGTTTTTTTTTTTTAATCTTACTTTTACCCTTTGGGGTCAAGGCAGAGTTACCTTACCACCTAAAAATTAATTAGGGGCTGGTAAGATGGCTCAGTAAAATAGGTGCTTGCTGCCAAGACTATGACCTGAGTTTGATATCTAGAACCCACATAAGAGAAAATCAACTCCTGTGGGCGATCTTCAGACTACTACTACAAGCCACTACAGCATGTGTGCCTCATAAATAAATGAAGATCTTTAGAAAATAAATTAATGTAAGGTTAACAGAAGACAAAAGCCACAAGATTACTTCAGGGCACAGAATGTTTAAAAAAATTCAACAACTATCCATAATTTTTTTTTAAGAAAAAGAAGACATCAATAAATTCAGCATTGTAGAAACATCTCAACATGATAAAATGTAATAAAAATCTAGTATCATGGTTTTTGATAGCCTAACCAATATTTTCCTCCTAAGATTCAGAAATAAGAATATTCACTCTTAACCATTTCTATTCAATATTTTGTAACATTTTAGGCACAGAAATGCATAAAGAAAATTAAAGGAAAGGCATCAGGGTTGAGTCCATCTAAGATGATGCTTATACACAGAGAAAATCCTCAGCTGTTAAGGAGAAAAATCAGTCTTAATAAATGAGTCAGGAAGGCCGCAGGTCTTATGATCAATATACAAAAATCAATTGTAATAATATACATTAGCAAACAACAATCAGGACAGGAAATTAAGAAAACAATGCAGTAAAGACAGCACTAAAGCAAGTCAAAGATTGAAGAATAAAATTACAAAAGTGCCAGACTGACATACTGTAAAGTACAAAACAATGTTGAAAGGAACTAAAGAAAGGCAATGTTTCTCAAACAGGGAAGAAATCTCATATTTATAAGTTAGAAGACTTTTGCTGTTGAGATGACAATAAGCCCCCACATTCATCCACAGAACCTACAGATGTCCCACTGCCTTTCCTACAAGTGTTGCACAGCAACCCTAAACTCAAGGGAAAATGCAAGGGCCCCTGAATGGCTCAAACAGAGCAGGAGGACCCATAGCTCTCTACTTCAGATTTTACTACAGATCTTCCATAGGAGTGTACTGGCATAACCACAGACAGAGACCAAGGATGCCTGACCCACATGGAGGAAAGAAAAGACTCAACAAATAATGCTGGGACAATGGACAGTCCCAAATACATCAAATTAGATCTCTGCTCACACCTCTCCATATATAAAAATTAACTCAATCAACAGGGCTGGGTGTAAAATGGCACACCCCTGTAATCCCAGCATTTGGTAGGTTAAGTCAGGAGAGGCTAGTCTCAACCATGCAGCTGAGATTCTGTCTAAATACAAACAAGCAAAACCTAGAATCACAAACTCAACCACAAAATCAGAAGCAAAAGAAAATAAAAATCAAAAAAAAACCCTCATCACCATAATGAAGTGTCTTAAGTATGACAGCAAAGGCACAACAAGGTCTAAAAGAAAGAAACTGGACATCATTAAAGCAATCAAAACTGTGATGGTCGAATGAGAGACACCACTGAGCAAGAAACAACCCACAGAACTGGAGAACCATGAGAAATCAGCAACCAAGTGAGACTGAACACCACTAAGCACAGGGGGTGTTGGTAGGAGGTACAGACCTAGGCGGGAGACAAGAGCGTTCTAACAATGAGCATGGTGATGGTCTCACCACTTCTTTTGAATATACTTAAGAACATCGGATTGCATCCTTCTAATAGGCTGAACTGCATACACACAAACCATATAAAGCAACCATGGATGTTTAAATCTTAATTTTTGAAAGGCAAAGATTGTGGGGCTAAGGTCTAATTCAGTGGTGGGATATTTGCTTCAAATGCACAATAACAAAGCATAGGTTGTTTCAACTTAAATTATATAGTTTGGAAACATTAATTTAGTAAAATTAAAATGTTCATACATACGCAGACAGTGCACAAAGTGTTTATACTGTGAGCACAGGAGAAGACCACTCACACAGTGAGGACAGGAGACATCAGGTTTAGCACTACTTATCTGAGTTCTTTAGCTCACTCAAAATTCACCTGCAAACTTTTTACCTTATAAGGTTGAAATCAAGTCTGGCCATGTCAGCAGTATCTTCTGGAATATTTCGTGCCAAGATTCCTAATGTAAAAAAGTGGAAGCACACAGTAAGGTCAGAAACTCAGTAGCTTACACTGTAGTTCCACCAGCCACAAGGTAAACCCTCTAGTATTCTTATTTTTTCTGAGACTAGGCTGACCTCAAACTCAGAGATCCATCTGCCTCTGCCTCCCAAGCACTAGGATGAAAGGTGTGCACCCTACACCAAAGACAGGGCCTCACTTTATTGCCCAGGCTGGTCTTATACTCCTGGGATCAAATGACCCTCCCATCAGCCTTCTACTTATTACAGGCCTGTGCAAGTGTACCAAGCACTTAATATTCTTAAAGAACATTACACACGGTTGAAGAGTTTTGAAAGAAAATATTAAGATATTTAAACCAGTGGTCCAGGTCTGTACTTCTAAGCAACCAGGTCAAGGCAGGAGGATAGCAGGTTTGATAGCAAGCCTGGGCTACACAGCAAGACCAAAGCAAACAACAACAGAACACCTGTTTCCTCAATACTTAAATCTCACCTGGTCTAGTGGCCCAAACCTGTGATCCGAGCCAAGAGCTCCAGACTAGCACAGACTAGAGTGGAGTCTAGATTAGACTTGCCTCACAGTGATTGCACCACAATGACTGTCTCAAAAAAAAACAAAAGAAATCTAATGCTTTTCCTTATGCAAAACAAACACAATTCCAAATCCCAAGAAACTGTAAAAGGAATTTTTACATAACTTCTGCCAGTCTTTCAAATCTACATTTCATAAGTAATAGCTCAGAACTTGACTGGTAATTCTTGGCTTTTCAGCCCTTTTCCCGGTTCAGATTTATTTATATGCACGACTGTTTGGCCTGTATTATATGAATGCACACCACCCATGCCCCGTACTCAAGGAGGTCAAAAGAAAGGAATGGATTCACTGAAACTGGAGTTACACTGGGATTTTGAGCCGTCATGTAGGTGCCAGGAACTGAACCTAGGTCTTCTGTAAGAGCAGCCAGGGCTCAACTGCTAAGGCTGAGCCACGCCTCCAGCACTAGCTCTGACCATCCTTCACAAGGTTTACCACAGCTTGCAAGGCAAAAATAGACTTCTTGCTGCTATCACTGTCTAGAGGGTTTTCTGTGCCAGACAAATGAACAAAGGTCACATTCTTTTGAGAGCCACTTACAGTCTAACAGTATATTCTAAGTCTGAACTACTTTAGAGGTTTACAGTCAGACTGTAACATGGAAACACTGCAGTCCAGATTAGCTAAACTATTATTAGGTCAAGATCAACAGCAAGAGAGGAAAACAGTATGAACTCATCATGGAGTGAGGCCAGTTATATTCATAAGGGATTCTTGAGGAGATATGAAATAAGAAGGCAAAGGTGACAGAACACACGAGAGAAATACACTCATGACTTACTGCTTACACTCTTTGAAGCTACTAACTAAAATAGCTCTGTTGAAAAGTGAAGGCATCAATCACTTACCAGCATGGACAGCAGGATGCAAGGTTTTCACACGCCCCCCTAACATTTCAGGAAAACCTGTTAGCTCTGACACATCTCTGCAAACAGAGTAATGAAAAGTTACTAAACCATCATTTCCACTACTCCCCCACCAAGTCTACTAGACTCAGTCCCAAATCTCTCACCCAAGTCCAACTTAAACAATGTATCAAACCTCTAATTTTTTTCACTATGCTAGATATCAAAAATCTAATTTATTTTACAAAAAATGTTTTGTTTTCTGTATGTTTTAGAGAATCAATTAGGTATTAAAGCACTGGCTTCACAATTTCCAGAGATAAGTCAGTATCTTTAATCAAGAAATAAATTCAACTAAGAATCATTTATAGAGAATTTAACAACAACATTAAAAATATCTTTAGACTTGAGGTATCACTCAGTATAGAAAGTGCCTCAAGTGCACAAAACCTGTATATACAAACAAAACCACACAGAAACCAAAAAGGAGAAAAACTAATTTGATAAGAGCTGAGAATATTGCTCATGTAGCATTTGTCTTGGCTATGTGGGGCTCTGGGTTCAATTCTCAGTACTATGCACAGGGGGTGGGGAATTTAGTGGCTAATGGGGTAGAAGGTCTTCTCTGGTCACATGGTCACATTCCTGAAATCCCAGCACTCAGCTTGAGGTTACAGGATCTGGACTTCTAGGCCAGTTGGGGCCACACTGTGAGCCAGTCTAAACTGGTTTCTGGTTCATCAAGAGACTTATCTCAAAAAAGGAAAAAAAGGACAAGTACCTGCCTAGGAGTTTGACAATCTATGAGTTTAATTCCTGAGCTCCACGTGGTGGAGGCTTCAAGGTGTCCTCTCCCTGCCTGCCTGTGTCAACACTAACTAAAACATGCAATAAAATTATTTTATTTTAATTTTTTCGAGACAGGGTTTCTCTATAACTTTGAAGTCTGTCCTGGAACTTGCTCTGCCTTGAACTCACAGAGATCTGCCTGTCTCTGCCTCCCCAGTGCTGGGATTAAAGGTGTGCCCACAACAGCCTAGCTGCAATAAAACTTATTTTAAAATCTGGAGTCTAAATGTGGAGCCTGTAATCTGCTCACTGTTGTACCTCACTAATGACAATCCCATCTCTTTGCTGCACAGGGCAACAGTCAACTTCCAGGGAGAAAATCTTGACCTCTTAGATAAAATGGCCTTGGACAAGTTACTTCTTTGTACCTGTTTCAAATATGCACTCATCCAATAGGACAACCAAGAAAAGATGGGAGAACAATTTCATGAACTAATAATGGAGCTTGTCTACACTCCACTCAGTGAACTTGACTGAGCCAGGCTCTAAATAAACCATATGGGCCACACACACTCGCTCTTTGTAGGAAACACACTTGAATTCTCAATTTTTAAAAGACATGCACAATCCAACACTCACTAAGGAGGCTGAAGCAGAAGGATTACAAGTTCAAGGCCAGCCTGGGCAACTCATAGAGACCCTGGTAGTAAATTTAAAGTTTCTAAAGTAAGCTGGGCAGTGGTGGTGCATGCCTTTAATCCTAGCAGAGACAGGCAGCTATCTGTGAGTTAGAGGCCAGGCTGGTTTATAGAGCAAGTTCCAAGACAGGCTCCCCACCTCCCCCCAAAAAAACAAGCACACAAACAAAAAGTGAGCTAGGGATATGGCTCAGTAGCTGACAGGGCAAGACACTGAGGTCAATCCTCAATACCACCAGAAGAATAAGACAAGGGGCTGGAGAGATGGCTCAGTGGTTAAGAGGCTGTTCTTCCAGGGGTCCTGAGTTCAATTCCCAGCAACTACATGGTATCTCATAACCATCCGTAATGAGATCTGGAGCCCTCTTCTGCCCTGCAGGTATACATGCAGACAGAGCACTGTATACATAATAAATAAATAATTTTTTTAAAAAAAGAATAAGAGTCAAAAAGGTATGGCACAATGGGGGCAAGCAGGGCTTGGGCAGTGGCATGGAAACAGGAGTGACCATCTGACAAACCTTTAAACTAGGTGACACATGACGTAAGAACTCCTTATACTTCAAAATTCTGATTCATCTGAAATGCAACAGCAACAACGGTGGACATCAACTTGGCCCAAAGGACTCAACTGCACCTTGCAAGAACCTTACTGTCCTGCTGTCCCTGGTGCTCTTGACTCTCATTGAGAATCTCAAGAGACAAGATGCCAAAAGATTCTGAGGAAAACATGTATTTAATAAGCAAAGGCATTCTTGCAGTCTGAAGCAGTCATCAGATCTACATGGGTTATGCATTGCTCACAAAGAAACGTGTGAAGAGGTGGATAATAGATCTCTACAGCATTATCAATAGGCTGAGAATTGTTATGGCAACAGACAGAGAGGTCTTTTATTTTCTATCTGAAATTTATCCCAGTGGTATGTTCTTCCTCTGAACTTCCTATCCTGAGATTTCTTTTTTTTTCCTTTTCCATCTTCCAGCTTTCCGGGATCATCTCCTGACACCTCTTGTCAATCAGTCTCCTTCCCACTTACCAGTCAGGTGATAAGGAGCTTGTGAATAAGCCAATGACTTGTACTTTGAAGATGCTAAGGGAAGAGGCAGTTGTATCTCTTAACGGTGTTAAAGCCAGGTCTTGGAAACTGAGAATTTGTGTTTGTTCTGCATAACAAATGGTCCACCTAACTTAATTTGCTTGCCAACAGTGGCTGAGTGTTAGGGTTGTAAAAACATCAAATCTCTCTAGTTCTAACCCAACTTCTACCCCTGGAGGTTCCTCTTCCACAGAGTAAGGTTGAGTTGGCCTCACAACGTTATTTTTCTCAGTGTCTGATTGCATCTCTTCCGAGTTAACATGGTCACGTTTTTCTCCCTGGACTTACCTTTAATACTACGTACTGCCTTACCTGACTGCCAGGCCAGCATCCCTGAGCGCTTTTGCCGTGCCTCCGGAAGCGACTAGACTCAAACCAAGAGATGCGAGGTTTCGGGCAAATTCCACTAGGCCAGTTTTGTCAGACACACTGAACAGAGCTGAAACAGAAGGCATTTCTCATTAATCGTGGGCTTTTGCACGGCGTTCTCCCGGGTCTGGGGAGGGGACCTGCGACTGCAAGCCCAGGCCCAGCACCGGGACA
>LOEQ01003301.1:21141-34370 GCA_001685075.1 Bramus lutescens
ATTAACCAATGAAAGTAACACATAGACAGATGACCCTCCTACATCAGACTGGGAGGCCCGAGACAATTACCTTTGGAGGTCCCCTAAGAAAGGCCCACTCACCATCCAGCTGATACCATCTTTCACGGCCACATGTCTACAAGTTCATGTTGAGAGTTTCATAAAAGGCCTGTTTACGTATGCCTGCTTTTTATGTGTGATTAAATTACTGAAAATATGATTGTAGGAGAAGCCTGGGCCATGACCAAGAGAAGCAGAACAAAACAAAGAGAAAAAGCAAAGGGAGAGAGGAAAGGAGTCTGGAGGGAAACAGAAACAATGCAAAACGGGATGACATTTTCAGGAAAACAAAAACAAAAACAAAACAAAACCCATGCAGTACCTTTTTTAAAAATGGAAAAGAAGCATGCCATGAGATAGGAAAAGTTAATTCACAGAGTGGGAGCAAATACAGCAATGGGATGACAAGGGCACAGATTCCAGGCTCTGCCCGAAATAATGCTGTTCACTGGGCAGGTGAAGCTGAAGATCATGGCATCAGGTCCACACAGAGGTTCTGAAGATGAGTGCCAATAGGAGAGAGTGAAAGAAAAGAAGTCTCTTGTGGGCAGTCTTCTACACCATTGGTGAGAGCATGAATCAGGCAGCATCCTACAAAGAAAGCTAGAGCTGGACCTTTCCTCTGAGCTGACAGTCCTGCTGCACAGAGAGCATCAAGAGGAAGTGACCCGGTGTGTTAAGTGGCTATCTGCACACCCATGCTTTCTGCAGCAGCAGCACCCTTTACACAGCCAAGAAACAAAATGCAAGTGTCTGCCACCCAGTGAAAGGATAAAGAAAATATGCTACATATTTACCATGGAATGCTATTCAGCTGTAAAAATGTAATAAAATGCTGCCGCTCACAGCAGCATGGACAGGATTCCAGGATGCTATGCTAAGTGAAAAAAGACAAATATCATATGATCAGACATATATGAAAGCTGAAAAGTTGATTTTATGGAAGAAAGGGTGGTGAGATGGCTCAGTGGATAAAGCTGTCTGCTGCCAAGGCTGAGCACCAACATGGGAGAAGGAGAGAACTGACTCCTAGAAGTTGTCTTCTGATGGCCACATCCATGCCACGGCGCGGGCATGTCCATATGCTTGCAAGCATACACACAAATAAGTAAATGAATAAATAAATATTTTAAAGTAGAAAATAGACTACTGTGGAAAATAAATGGTTAGGAAAAGTGGTTAAAGAGGTACAGGGCAGGGCTGAAAAGAAGAATTATTTTCTAATATTTGAAGATAACAATTGGTTGTTGATTGTATATTTCAATATAGCTAGTAATAAGAATTTTATGGTTTTGCCACATACAAAGAAATGATAAATGATTATTTTACATCATAGATACACCAGTCACCTTGATCTGATCATTACACTCTTTGCACACACTGAACCTTCACAACATGCCCTATAAACGTGTATAATTATTGTATTCATGCAGGCAAACATACCATGCTCCTCCTCCCAGAGTCCAACGTTTAAAGAAACTGGAAAGCTGTCCAGGAGCAGATGATATGATACCATGGGAAAGAGGGATTCATTGACACCTAACAAGTTTCTAAGCAGAAGAAACACTTCTGATTCTCGCCTTTTTGTTTCCAGTAACATCAAGCCTCAAAAAACAACACTACAAGTTATGACATGATATATTCAAAATTCTGAGCAGATGATTCATTCACAGTGTGGATTTCAGAGATCAAAGCCAGGACACCACGTTTGGTGGCAGGTGCCTTGATCCTGAGCCAACTTGTCAGCCTGTAGAATTGTATGACTATCAATCAATCAATCATGGGGGTAAGGAACCGTATAGATACGACTTTTTGTCTCTTATGTGTATTTCCTTGAAAGAATTCTTTTCACATATGGAAAATTATATCTCTGCAAAACAAGGAGCTGAAACAACAAAGACAAACATTCAAGATTAAGAAAGGCTGCTCTTCAGACAGGGGCAAGTCCCAGAGCAAAACTGTCCAACTGACCTTGACCCAGATGCTGGAACAGACAGGTCTCTGGGCTCCATGACTGACAAGTCATGTGTTGCACTCTGGCACTGCAAGGCAGATCTGCTGTGGAGCTTAGACTACGTATTCACAGTAAGCATATTTTCTGTTAGAGAAATAATAAAATATAAATGAAACAATATAAAATTGTTCTATAGATTACATTTTTATAAAATATTGCCAGTTTGGCATCATTCACCAAAATTTACTGGTGGAGAATATGATGGTATAGATTTGTCATAAATACTCTGTGGTAGTTTGAATGTAATTGGCCCCATGATCTCATAGCAAGTGGCACTATTAGGAGGTGTGACTTTGTTGGAGTGGGTATGGCCTTATTGGAGGAAGTGTGTCACTGTAGGGGTGGGCTTTGAGGTTTCCTATGCTGAGGATACTGTCCAGTGTCTCAGTTGACTTCCTGACGCTAGACACTCCTCCGGCACCACGTTTGCTTGCATGGTGTCATGCTCCCATCATGGTGATGATGGAATTGCAAGTGAGCTCCCTCAGTTAAATGTTTTCCTTTATAAGAGTAGCCATGGTCCTGGTGTCTCTTCACAGCAATAGAAACCCTAACTACAACACACTCTAACAATTACAAAAGGAAAAGAAAAGTGTAGAGTCAGTGAGCTGGTTCAATGGTAAGAGTGCTTGCAGCACAGGCCTGAAAACCTGAGTTCAATCCCTGGAATGTACAATGAAAGGGCAGAACTGACCTGTGCAATTTGTCCTCTGACTTCCACATGCAGGCCAAGTAAGCACCCCCATACTCAAACACACACACTAATAAATAAATTTTTAAATGTATAAATAATGAAAATTGGAGGGGCAAGTAGTGTGGTACAGTACTTGGGAGGCAGGGGTAAGCAGATCTCTGTGAGTTTAAGGCCAGGCTGGTTTACATAGCAAGTTCCAGGACAGCCAAGGCTACATAGAGAGACCCTATTTTAAAAATAAATACAAATAAGTAGATATTGAAGATGAAACAAGATGTCAAAAGTGAGCTATTACTGAAACAGGATAATAGGCATTTGGTTCACTGCTCTGTTCTTTGCATATAGGCAGACACTAAAAAGAAACTATATTAAAAATTAGGGGATGTATGATATTACCAAAATATCTAGCATTCTGATGACATTCCAGAAGTCTGGATGAGTTCCACCTAGCAATCTTTGGATGGTGTGAGTTACAGAACCACTAAACAAGAGGGGGTGTCAGTGAGAACCGCCTCTCCTGACTTCCCCTCAGGAGAGACACACCTATTGGTACTAGCCCATATAATCCCACTCCTGCCCCTTCCCTCTGCACCCGCTCCCTGCATCCAAACATGGCTTGGCCAAGCTGGTCTTCAAGTCCAAAATCCAATGAGAGAACAGTTTTGAGTAGTTTCTCTTTGCTCATCAATTCCCTCCCAGTTCATTTCTCTTGTCCTAACAGATTTCAGGATTCCACACTCTGCTCAGTAAACATAGTCATCTTTTTTTAAGCTTCTGCTCTTTGTAGTTAGAAGTCTTTAAAAGCTTAGTTCAACCATTAAAAAATGAAACTTTGTCATTTGCTTGAAACTAGAGATTATCATATTAAATGAAAGACTCAGAAAGACAACTTCTTCTGTATTCTTTCTTATCAGGAATCTATATTTTTATTTTTGGAAAGACAGAAAGTAGAAGGCAACCATTTGGTAAGAGAAATAGGACTTTTAACAAAGAGAGGGGCAAGAGAAGGTATTCGGGGGCTACAATTAAAAACCTTATATAATAGGGCCAGTGAGATGGTTCAGTGAGTAAAGGTGCTTACAACCAAACCTAATGACTTGGGTTTGAGCCCCAGGACCTATATGGTAGAAGGAGAGAGCAGACTTCCACAAGATGACCTCCACACACATACATACACACAAAAATATAAATAAATGAATAAATAAATAAATAGGTAAATAAATAAATGTAAGACAACCCAAAACATTATAAACATAGGGCAATGTGTTGTAGAATAATCTTTTTGTACACTGTAAAGATGTGTCACCCTGATCGGCTTAATAAAAAGTTGAACAGCCAATAGCTGGGGCAGGATTTCCAGACAGAGGGGATGCTGGGAAGAAGTAAGCAGAGATGCCAGGAGAGGCAGAGCAAGCAGGATGGGCAATACAGAGACAAGGTAATAAAGCCAAGAGGCAAAAAGAAAATTAATAGAAATGAGTTATTTTAAGTTACAAGAGACAGCTGGAAACAAGCCTAAGTTATCAGCTGAGCTTTTATAATTAATATGTCTCCATATCATTATTGGGGAGTCAATAGTCCTAACAAAAAATTCTGACTACAGAAATGTTATAATAAAATCCATTATTTGGTACATACATGCTAATAAAAGACAGAAAAAGTAAAACACAGTGACAAAAATGCTGAATTATAAATTGTGAATTCACTATTTAGTAGCAAATATTTATCTGTAAGGGATTCTACAAAGTGCTCTACTGTTCAGAGCCTATTTTTGTTTCATTCCTGTCACTGGGTTGAAATAACCTGACAAAAAGCAACTCAAGGAGGAAAGGGTTATTTGAGGTAAAATTCCAGACTCCAGTCCATCACAGCAAGGAAGTCAAGTGGTGTTAACTTAAAAGCGGCTGGTCACATTGCACCCACAGTCAAGGCAGAGAGAAAAGAGTGAACGCATGCTCAACAGTGCTCAGTTTCCTCTGCACACGTGTAGTCCAGGATCCCTAGTATAGGGAATAGTGGCACTCACATAGGCTGGTCTTCGCACATCAGTTAGGTAATCAAGACAATCCAGAGACGTCCACAGGCCAACTTGATCCAGGTAAGCCCTCATCTAGTCTGTCTTCCCATGTAACTCTATATTGTGTCAGGCTGACAAGGTCTGTATTTGTGATGGATAATCTTAATCTCGGTTGTCAACTTGACTGAATCTGGGATCAACTAAAAGGCAAGTGAGCTGTTTCGCATTCCCGTGAGGATTTTTGTGTTCTTTCTGTTTTTGTTTTTTGAGATGCTTTCTCTGTGTAGTCCTGGCACTCACTCTGTAGACCAGACTGGCCACGAACTCACAGAGACCCATCTGTCCCTCCTTCCTGAGTGCTGGGATTAAAGGCTATGCCACCACTGACTGCCTAAATGTTGGCTGTGAGGGATTTTTTTTTTTTTGATTAGATGGTTTGAGTGGGAAGACCAACTCTAAATGTGAGCTGCTCCCTCTAGTGGCAGCCCAGACAAAAGACGGATGAAGAAAGCTTTGCTTTGCCTACTTGCCTGTACTCTTGCTGGTAAGCTCATTTATCTTGCTGTTGTTGCTGCTGCTGCATCTCCCGCTGAACTTGGGACCTATATTTGGCCTTCCAGCATGAATATGAGCAACTCTCCAGGAACCTTCCAGACTTTCAGAGCCAAACTGGGAGCAGCTATCAGGTTCTCAGCTTATCTGGTGAGACAGTTATTGTTGAACTCTCCAAACCAAATCTCCAGACAAATGCAAAAATTCCCTTTTAATATATATTCAATATATCAGTTCTATTCTTTCAGAGAAACCTGAAATACAGTTCCTGACATCAATGTTGGAACCTTAAGATCAGAAACAATCACAGCTCAATGTGATAAAGTATATTTACCCTGAACAAAGAACAAATACCCAAAGTAGGCTAGGCTGGCTGGCCAGCAAGTTCCAGGGATCCACCTGTTCCTACTACCCAGTATTGGCATTAGAAGCACATGTCACTATGCCCAGATTTTTTATGTGAGTTCTGAGGGTTGAACTGGGGTCCTCATGCTTGCCTGACAAGCATTTTACTGAGTTATCTCCTCAGCCCCTAAGATGTGCCAATATTAATTAACTAAAACATCTATAGCATATCAATGAAAAGTGTTAGTAAAAAACTAGATAAGGAACATATGGAAGCTATATTACATTCATAAATTTTTAGAACTCTTCTGAAATAATGTATACATAAAAAGTATTATTTGGTGGTAGTGCATGCCTTCAATGCCAGCTTTTGGGAGGCAAAGGCAGGCAGATCTCTGTGAGTTCGAGGTCAGCCTGGTCTACAAAGCAAGATCTAGGTCAGCCAGGACTGCCAGGACTTAACAGAGCAACCCTGCCTCAAAAAAACAAAACCAAAATAAGCATACACATGAGACAGAAATTCTTTAAAAAGTAAAGGTAACACAATTCCAGATAAGTGCATAAGAAAGAGGTTTTCAGGCCACACCTGTGTCCCAGCTGCCAACTTCGGTAGACACCCCCGCTCAACTATAGCCCACCTGCCAGAAGACCAGACAAACTGCCCACAGACCTTTCCCACTCTCTACCCCAGACCCAGTTCTCAGCATTGCCCCAGTACTGCAACAGAACAGCAGAACAACTGCCATCACTTCCCCGCCCCATCCACGCCTCCTGTGGATCCCACAGAGCACCCAGACGTAAAACCACACACCTATGGACACCTGATTTTTGGTAAAGAATCCAGAAATACACACTGGAAAAAAAGAAAGCATCTTCAACTGTCAAATTGGATGTCAGCACACAGAAGAATGCAAATAGACCCATGTTTATCGAAAGTGAATCAAAGACCTCAACATAACACATGATGCACTGAACCTGATAGAACAATAACTGGGGGATGGTCTTGAATGTATTGGCACAGGGAAGACTTTCTGAATAGAACACCACTATCACAGGCACTAAGATCAACAATTAATAAATAGGATTTCATGCAACTGAAATGCTTGCCTAAGGCAGGCAAAGACACCATCAATTGGACAAACGGGCAGCCTACAGAATGGAAAGATTTTTTACCAACTCCATATCAGATACAGGTCTAATATCCAAAATACATAAAGAACCCAAGAAACTAGATATTCAAAAACCAAATAATTTAATTAAAAATTGGGTACATATCTAAGCAGAGATTTCTCAGTAGAGGAATGACAAATAGCTGAGAAACGCTTAAAGAAATGTGCAACATCCTTATCCATCAGGAAAATGCAAACCAAAACTAGTCTGAGATTCCATCTTACATGTGTCAAGATGGCTAAGATCAATTATATAAGTGACAGCTCATGCTGAAGAGGATGTAGAGCAAGGGGAACACTCCTCCATTGCTAGTGGGGGAGCAAAAAGCCACAATGGAAATCAATATGGTTGTTCCTCAGAAAATTGGGAATTGATCTTTCTCAAAACCCAAATATACCACTCCTGGGCATATACCCAAAAGACACTCTTTCCTACTACAAAGACACTTGCTTAACTATGTTCATTGTGGCTTTATTTAAAATAGTCAGGAACTGGAAACAACCTAAATGTCCCTCAAGTGAAGAATGGATAAAGAAAATGTGGTACATTTACAAAATGTAGTATCACTCAGCAGTTTAAAAACATGACATCATGAAATTTGCAGGCAAATGGATGCACACAGAAATATATCATCCTGAGTGAGGTAACCCAGTCCCAGAAAGACAAATATGGTATGTGTTCACTTATAAGTGGATATTAGCTGCTAAGTGAATGATAATCAAGTTACAATCCACAGACACAGAGAGGATGGGTAAAGAGGAAGGCAATAGGCAGGGAAGCATGGGCCTTTCTGGGAAGGAGAAATAGAATAGGTTCTGTAGGTGGGCTGGAGGCAGGTAGGCCTGGGAGCCAGAGGGATCAGCTGGATGGGGAAGAGATGGAGGGAGTGCAGGGAGAGACAGCTGGAATTAAAGGGCCTTTGAGGGGCAGTGTGGATATCCAGTACAGTGGAATCTATGAGGGGGAGCCTAACAAATCCCTCAAGGAAGGGGGTGAGAAGGTGTGGAGTCAATGACACAGTCTCTGGGAGTCAGTTAAAAGGCAAACAGCAGACTTATTCAGCAACGGGAGAGCTTTATATACCCTTTTCCCAGCACTAAGGTTGTGTTCCAATCTGTTGTGGTCACCCCTCATTGGCTAGGTATGATCAAGACCTCTGACAGCGCCTGTTGCTAGGCCCTTAGGCAGACTCCAGATTGACTCATCTCTTGGCCTTGTAGGCCTTAACTTCCTACACCTAGTACCTAATAATAGGGGACAGAGTCTGAACTGGCCATCTTTTGTAGCTACGCAAGGTTCCAGTGGTGGGACCGGATTACATTAGGTTGAGTTGCTGGCAAGGAGGTCCCATGGAGACCCCTAACAACCCACACTGATGCTGACAGAAGGTTACTCTCTGAAAACTGAAAGTGGGGCCCTATTGCTGAGGAAAGCATCCACACAGCTCAGTAAACTTAGGTTGAGCTGGTGCAGATGTGGTGTCTTCACCCCTACATTTTAGTATCTTTGGTGTGGGAAGATACTCTGCAGGCTACAAAAAGGGAAACCTGAAAAACAACCCAGTCACAAAATCTTCCAGGTGCAATCTGTCCTGCCTGCAAGACATGTTGCAGAACTTGTGGGAATGGCCAACCAATGTTTAGCTTAACTTTAAGCCCAAGCCATGAGAGGGAGCCCATGCCCTATACAGCCTGGATGGCCAGGAACAAAAGACTGGATAGACCAAAGGCCTAGGGTAGAACCAAATACAACTGGGGAAAAAATTCAATGAAATGATTCCTAATGATATTCTGCTCCACTAATAGATCAATGCCTCGCCCAATTGTCATAAGAGAGGCTTTCTCCAGCAGCAGATTTGAGTGGGTACAAAGATTCATAGCCAGACATTATATATGCAGAAAGAGTCTATTGGAGGTCTCCATCAGGTTCCTTCCCTTGGAAATCTGGAAACCCTGGTGGAAGAGGGGGAGGAAAGATTGTAGGAGTCAAAGGGGATGGAGGACACCAGGAGAACATAGCCCACTGAATCAACTGAGCAAGGCTCACATGAGCTCACAGAGACCAAAGCAGCAATCACCGGGGCCTGCATGAGTCTGCCACAGGTTCTCCAATTATGTTATGGCTCTTAGTTTGGTGTTTTTATGGAACTCTTAGCAGTAGGAGTACATGTATCTCTGACTTTTAGGCCTACTTTTGAGACTCCTTTCCTCCTATTGGGTTGCCCTGTCCAGCCTCAATACGAGGGGTTTTGTCTTGTCTTATTGTATCTTGTTTTGTCCTGTTTGGCTGTTTTCTTTTTGAGGTCATCTCCTTACTGAAGAATAAATAGAGGGGGGAGTGGATCTGGGGGAGAGGAGAGGTGAGGGAGTGCCGAGAGGAGTGAAGAGAGGAGAAACTGTGGTCAGAGTGTATTGTAAGAGAGAAGAATCTAAGAATCAATAAAAAGAAAAAAGATAAATATAAAAAGAGCAAAAGAAAGGAATAAAAAATAAAGGTTTAAAACAAAAACTGGGAACTGGTGTAACAACTGAGCAGGTAAGGAATACTGGCAGCTCTTGGGGAGGACCCAGGCTGGGTTCCCCAAATCCACATGGCAGTTGACAAGAGTCAGTAACTCCAGATCCACAGGATCCATGGCTCCCTTCTGGCATCTGATGGCACTGCATGCACACGTCACATAGACTTACATGGAGGCAAAAAAACTCATTCATGAAAAATGGAAATAAATCCTTTAAAAGAGTTTTTCAAAGAAGAATAGTGAAAATAAAAAGGCTACAAAGCAACTATAATTGAATCTATAATGACATGGTCTGGAGATAAATAGGTCAGTGGGGAAGAGTTACATTATTCCATTCTAATAAATGACAAAAATATATCTCAACTGAATGGCATAAAGCACAATTAGTTAATAAGGAATGCTGACACAACTGGCTACCCACCTGGTAGAAAATGGTTCTTTCACTAAAAATATAAATAAAAAAAGAATTTCAGATGGAGTAAATGCTCAAATATAATAAATAAAGCATCAAAAGCTAGGGAGAAAAAAACCTAGGACACAGCACAATATGCTACTCAATGAGGGGGGAAAAAAGAACCACATTTGAGCTTATAAAAGTTAAAAATAATTTATGTTGCAAAAACTATTATAGACAAAGTTAATAGGCTACCTCTATGGGCTGTATCCATTACCAGTATACCAAAAGGCTCTCAATATCGGTAAGAGCCTATTAAACAATGGGAAAATGGGGTTTGTGAGAACAACCTTTGCAGCCAGAGGCATGATACTGCTCCAGCTAATTACTAATTAGAGAAATGTAACTAATGCAAATAATAACTTAGCATTCAGCATGTACACTGGCCTGCCCTTGGGGACCAAGTGACAGCAGCCAAGATGTGACCCCATGGCTACTCCCTCCAGAAGTCATGCGCTCTCCCTATGTGCATGCACTAAAGAAATGCCTTCTCTCCCAGCCTCTTCCTTCCCAGCTCAGAGGCTGCCTTTGCCCAGCCCCCATTAGCCTCTCTCAAGCGTGATCTGCTGCATGCACCTCTTTGCTCCAATCCGCTAAAGTACCTTTCACCATTAAATTATTAAAACACACACAACTGCTAATTAGATAAAAGAAAAATAAAACAATAAAAAATTGCTAACATAATGAGGAGGGCAAGTGCATATTTCTACATCTAATTTTGAAAGCAGTCCACTGTGCTCTGAATGAGGAATGTCTCCCCTAGGCTCATGTGCTTGATCAATAGTCCTCAGCCAGTGGCTATGCTCAGGAGATGGACCCTTGATGGAGGGCATACATCAGCAGGGGTGGGCACTGAGGTCACAGAGCTTGGCCTACTTCCCACTCTCTTTACTTCTGACTACTGATGTGACTTGTCCTCGGTCCTGCTGCCGTGCGTTCCCCTCCACATGGTCTGTGTACCCTCTGGGACTTCAAGCCAAAGCAAGCCCTGTCTACTGTAAGCTGCTTTTGTTGGCCCTTTATCACAACAGAAATGAAACCACTACAGAGTCTGGTGAATGCTTTTACATTAAATACACCTCAACAAACCACACTATTGGGAATCCACCCCCTAAAAACAAAATAAAAAGACCAATCAAAGGCTGATGGCAGCAGCATCCTACTGTAAAGAGCAAGTAACAAAAACAAGCATTCAAAGCAATGAGGAAATAAATAATGGCACACATTATTATTATTAAAGCATCCATGAAGAAGAATATACACCATTTGGCTCAGAAGAGTTTTCTGAGACGCATCTTAAGTGACAAAATGTGATATTTAAAAAACAAACAAACAAAAAAACAAAACAAAAACTATGGTTTTATTTTTAAAGTCCAAATCCTGTTCAAAAAAATTAATGTGTGTATGTGCCAAACTATGTCTGCTTTGCCATTCTGTCTGTCTGTGTAGTTGTAAGGACAGAGACAAAGCGAGAACGTGACCTGGACACAGAACAGGAGGTTGCACGCCAGCTTGCTGGCAATCAGCGCAGGCTTTAAAGAGGAAGACAGCGACATGACTTCACTTAGGTTACACAACTTATCAAATCCATGCTTCCTTCCCTGAGGACGAGGAATGCAACACGATCGGCTTGAATTGAACTCCCACCTCCTCACAGTCTCCACTCTTAAACCACGTCTCAATCACCTGCCCGTTCTGTACAGTATCTCACAAAGTATGTGTTTTATGAGCATCCTGCTGTTTATTAATGGTTAATTGTTAACTCAAATTTTATATGAGATCACTTTTAGACACCACTTTTCAAGTTGGTAGCTGTGAGGTTTTAGTTTAAATGAGGAAGGTCCCTATAGGCTCATGTATTTGCATGTTTAGTCCTCAGTGGAACAAGGAAGGATGAGAAGTCAGAGATGGGCGGCCTTGTTGGAGGAAGACTGACACTGGAGGTGGGCGCTGAGGTTTCCAAAGCTCATGCCAGGCGAGTGGCTCTCTATCTGTTGCCTGTAGACCAGGATGCAGATCTCAGCTACTTCTCCAGCACCACATCTGCCTGCTCCCCATCAATCAACCTCTGAAACTGTAAGTGTGCCCCCAGTTAAATGTTTCCATTTGTAAGAGTTACTCAGGGCCTGGTGTCTTTTCACAGTAGAACACTAATGAAGAAAGGGCGCACAATTTTACAGATAAATGCAAATACACAGCTATATACAAATAAATAAGAAAACTAAGAATTCATTCATTATAAACTTACTGACTGTAGAAATGCCTATCAAATGAAAGCATATTATTGAAAATGTGCCAGAGTTCCAGTGGGTAATAATAAATGAGATATTAATTACAATATCTACTTTAAGGAGACCATAGAGATTGCTTAGTGGTTAGGAACACTGGCCATTCTTCCAGAAGAACCAGATTCAGTTCCCAGAACTTATGTGGAGGTTCACAACCATGCATAACTCCAATTCCGGGAGATCCGCCCCCTCCTTGGCAGGCTTGTACACCAGAAATAGACATGATATACAGACATATCTTCATACAAAACACGCATCCACATTTTCAGGGTACACATAAATATTTGTAAGAAAAGAGGTAGCTACTGGAGGTTGGGACAGGCTCCATTCAGGAGATGGAAAGAGGAAAGAGTGGTGACCAGCTTCGCCTACGTGTCTCTACATTCTGTTATTAAGCTTATTACAGAAAAAAATATTACTTTTGAAATGTCAAAACAGTAAAAAAAGATAATTTAAAATTAAAATTTGATTTAGTATCTAATTCATAGGCTGTGTTGAAAAGACTGTATAATATTTCATGCAATGTGTTAGTTCATCCCCGACCTGTGACAAATGCTCATTGAAAGTCAGTTACGTTATTTTAAAAAGTAAGTATTCTAGACAGCAGTGGAAACTGTGACGCTGGAAAGTCAAAGCCTTTGAAAATGGTATTATGCAGCCTGGGCACTGTCACGCTCACTGCGGAATCCCCTCTCCTTTAGACTGTAAGGGTTTGTATTGTGGCAACAATAGCATTCATTAAACAATTCTACTATTGTAAAACTAAAACTACAAGTAAGTAAATATATTATTACACATCGGAACGGAGATGGCAATCTTTTTGCCTTGAAGTCAGCATTAAGAACGTCAGGAACCATCTACAGGCATTGTGCTCTATCCTAATACTTGAAAAGATAAATACTTGGGTCCTGGATATGGACTCCATGTTGGGGAGACTTGAGAGGACAGACTGGGAAGAAGTGCCACAGCTCGTCTTGAACTCTGCCCAAGAGGAAAGTTTATTCCCAACAGAGAAAAGCCACTCTGACTTGTGGCCTACCTGATGGGGAAGTTCAGCCAATCACATTTGGCTAGGGCGTGGCCTCCTGGAGCCGGGGAAGATAAACTTGGAGATCCA
>LOEQ01003301.1:91416-103111 GCA_001685075.1 Bramus lutescens
GATAGATAGATAGATAGATAGATAGATAGATAGATAGATGATGGATGGACAGACGGATGGACAGACAGATAGATATGGTCCTCTGGACAGAGAAAAGAGTATTCATGTTTTTAACCCCAAATCATGTTTTTTATCTTTTGCTATGACTCAAAGGTGTGAATTTACTGTTTTTTCTACAATGTGGATTTCAATACAGACTACAAACAGTGGCAAAGATAATATTTCTAAAACTTTTCTCTTTCTGTAAACTTAAAAAATTCTTAGAAGCTTCAGCAAGCCTCAACCTGGAACCACTTCTCGTGGGTCAAAAGGACTCCAAACAGGCAATCCTATAAATGAACAGCCTAAGCTTCCCTGCCTAGTCTCTATTCCTGAGGATGGGACCGGCCCCCTCTCCCACCTCTGGTGTACCCCCTCCTCTCTCCATTCCTGGAACTGGCCAACATTCCAGCCTTCCTGGGCTCCTGCCAATGACTCCCTACTTTTAATTTATTTTTTTTTTCAAGACAGGGTTTCTCTGTATAACCTCTCTGGCTGTCTTGGAACTTGTTCTGTAGACCAGGCTGGCCTCAAACTCACAGAGTTCCTCCTGCCTCTGCCTCCTGAGTGCTGGGATTAAAGGCATATGCCACCACACCTGACTGAAGAAATATTTTTAATAGAATAAAATCCTTAGGTTGGAAAACACTAATAAACTCAATAGGCTATACACATACTGTTAATCAATCAAGATCCTGGCTTAGATGAATTTCCCATTATTCACAGTCCATGAGCCACTTTTAGCAGCTTCTCAGCTCCGTTCAGTAACGGAACTAAATGCTAGGAAGTCAAGATAAAAAAGACCTAGTTATTTGCTACATGTTCATGATATGATGGTACCAGGAACTGTCTTAATTATTAAATCCGCATCACTCTAAGGCAACAGTTCTCAACCTGAGGCCCTTGAACTCTTTGGGGATTGAGTAATAATTTCATAGGGTGACATATCAGATAGCCTATATAACATATATTTACATTATGATTCATAGCAGTAACAAAATTACAGGTAAGAAGTAGCAATGAAATAATTTTATGGCTGGGGGCCATCCCAACAAGAGGAACTATTAAAGGGGCACAGCATCCCAGTCTCCAAGGCCCTTGCTTGTGACTGCATATGAATGACAGAAAGAGGGTAGAGTAAAACAAGATAAGAATGATGGGACGGCTCCTCAGCAAAAGGCGCCTGTTTGCCGACTCACACAGAATATTCATTTCCTAGCGATTAATACTACAAGATGGGTGGGAACAGTCAGACTTCTTTCTTCAATAGCCGTGACTGTTAGCTGTACTGTCAGTGTGCCATAAGAGAAACAGCAGCTCTGCGTTATTTGTGAGTAAGACATAGACTGGCTACTAAGATTCACATGGACTCCGTGGGAAGCAGCCCCTAGCTAGGCCACACTCTCCAGGCTCTGGCATATGCAAGTATAGAAACCTTTCTTGTATTTTAAGAATAGGCGGCCTTTGTTCATCTGGTCGGCTTTTTGCCTAGAGGGTAGGATTTAAGTTCTATTTTTAAAGTTATTTCTGCCCCGACCTCTTGGAAAACATGAGAATATAATGTCCAGACTGAACCTTTGCAGTGACACAGGCTAGAGCCAGATTCTAGGACAGTGAAGCCTGTGCCAACTTCTTGTTACTTGTTTATAGAGGAAGTTGTTCCCCACACTTCACGTTTGGGCTTTTTTGATTCTCCTAGCGTCACTATTCTTTCCTATCTTCTGTATTTCCATGATTCCTCCAACCATGGCTGTTCTCAATAAAACAAGGCTTGACTTCTCTTGAATGCACCAACCCACTGGGACTTGTCTCCATCTGACGTTCTAGGTCAGTAATGAGAATTAGACTCTTTCCAAGTCACCAATAAGATGGAATTAAACTTAGAAAGGTTTGTGATCCTGAAAGTTCCAGCAGAATGGGGAAAGCTTCATAGGGCTTCCTGTGACTGTAGTCTGTCAAATACTTACTGCGCAGCCCTTAGCAGAGACACCACGCAAGCTAACTCCTCTCTGGGTTGTAGGAAAAGACTAACATTGATGTATGCTTTTAACAATAACAGGTCCTGTTGCTGGGAGAACATGGGTAACTGTTCTTATGACAGTACAACATGAGATCTCTTGTTCCCTCAGAAATGTCTCAGTGAATGTTCTCTTGCTGTGATGAGACACCATGGCAAAGGTAACTTATAAAGGAAAACATTTATTTGCAGTTTGCTTACGGTTTCAGAGTTTTAGTCCAATTATCTGAAGCACACAGACAGATATGGTGCTGTAGAAGGAGCTGAGAGTTTTACAACTGGATCCACAGGCAGAAAGAAGCAGAAAGAATCTGGACCTGGTTTGAGCATCTGAAACCCCAGAGTTCACCCCCAGTGACAGACATCTCCCATTCCTTGTCAAGTAGTGCCACTTGCTAATGACCAAGCATTCAAATATATGAGCCCATGGTGCCATTCATATTCAAACCACCACAGTGAGGATTGCTTATCAGCCTACCTATGAACTTGAGTTTTGCCTATAAGACAATGAATATCAACCCATAACTCAACTACTGTAAGTTTGTTAGTATCAGACAATTTGCAATAGACTTAGGTTGCAAAGTAACAATTTTGAAGAAATGAAAGGTTATGAAAATTCAGGAAAATCAAGCTTAAGACCTATTGGGAAAGAGTCATCCTGCTTTAATAAAAAGAACTTTAATTATAAAAGAACTCACATATGTACAAACTAAGTATTCTGACACTAAATAGAATCACTAGAAATGGATTTCTATTATAAAATTCATATGTATCATCAGTGTGATGGTTAATCTTGATTATCAACTTTAGACAAATTATATTTAGAATTACCATGAAAATGAATATCATAGAATGCACATCATCTTTGGTGAACTGGGTAAGAATGGTCCCCATAGGGTCGTATATTTGAGTGTTTAGTTCTCAGTGGGTAAACTATTGGGAAAGATTAGGTGGTTTGTCCGTTTTTGGAGGAGACAAATCACTGGAGGTAGGCTTTGAGATTTCAAAAGCCCATGCCATTCCCCCAATCAGCTCTCTCCACCTACAGCCTGCAGATCAGAATGTAAAGCTCCCAGCTACTTCTTCATGACTATGCCTACCCTTGTGCCAATATTCTCCATGCCATAATAATAACGGACTAACCCTTTGAAACTGCAAGCAAACCCCAATCAAATGCTTTCCTATGTATAAACTGTCTTGGTCACGGTGTTCAATCACAATAGAGCAGTGAATAATACACCCATAGCAATCTCTCTCCCAAGAGTAGGTGAAATATCACAAAGGCGTCAGATGGCTGAAGAGGTGGCTCAGTGGTTAAGAGGCCTCGCTGCTATTGCAAATGAACTATGTTCAATTTGCAGTATCAGTGTCGTGGCTCAACAGTTTGCAACTTCAATTCCAGAGTATCTGATGCCTCTGTGGGCACTAGGCACTCACATGGCATAAGGACATGTGTGTATACAAAACACTTAAAACACACATAAAATATACAAACCTTTTTCAAAGTTATCTCAGCACTCAGGAGGCAGAGGCAGGTGAATCTCTGTGAGTTAGATAGAGGCCCTCCTTGCCTACACAGGGAGATTCAAGCTAACCAGGGCTACATAGTAAAACCTTGCCTCCAAAATAAAATTTTAACATATCAGATAGAAAATTTAATATTATTTTGAATTTGAGTGTTATTTATGACTTACTGGAGATCAAAGCTAGGGCCTCACATATACTAAGCAAGTACCTCTTCCCTAATCTACACAGAGAAAACTATAAATGTATTAAAATTTAACTGAAATTGATTAGGTTGTATCAGTTTTATACATACATGCATATCCATAAAACCTACATTATTGAAAATCTGAATTCTGTCTATGCCATTCCTCCTTGAATATATACAATTTCTTGAAACTTGGTTTATGTAAATCCATACATGCCTGATTAAAAGAAATACTGTTTTATTTCTAAACAACACTTATCTAGAAGACCCCAAAAGCCCAGGTACAGTTATGGGGTTAAATATGAATAGTTTATAGACATAATTTAATCTTTATGCTTATGGAAGTAAAGTTTCTTCCACAATTTTAAGACTCAGTAGAGGAAAGTGCTAGATGTTGCCTCCTTCACATTTCCGGAGCCTTCAGAGGCAGGCAGATCTCTGTGAGTTCAAAGCCAGCCTAGTCTATGCAGTCAGTTACAGGTCATAAAGTGGTACACAGTGAGATCCTCTCTCAAAACAAAAGCAAAATAAAACATATAAAACTACATTACTTCCTGGATGGGGCATGAGACTGAGCAACCGGAAATCTGACTTTTAGTCCTGTCTTCGCTACTAACTACAGTGTAAACTGCCGTGAGTCTCTCAATTTATCTATCAAGGCCAACATTCTGCAATATGTAAAATAAGGAGGGGCCAGACCCAGCATGTATGATTACAAATTACATAAGAAAAACACGTGTATATCGTCTAAACAAAATCCTAGTGTAATATGTGTAACTTTGAAGTTCCTTTTAAACTTCCACTAGTGATCTCAACATCCATATTTTTTTCAGTTTAGCATATTTCATCCAGAATTTATTTCTTACATAAATTCTCTACTAGAATTGCTATTTTATACATAGGAAACAAAAAAAGTTTAATTTGTTTTCAAATGTTTGTTTTCTCAGAGAGAATATTTTCACATTGAGTCCTATGCAGTTCTTAGAAATAATGTTAAATTAAAATGAAAACATTTTCTTTTAAGGAAAGCTTCACAGTTTTCTACTACAAAGAACTCATAGCGTATAAATGCTGGTTTAAAAGGAGAAATGTTAATATTTAAAAAACGTTTGTTACATAAAAATCTACTAGAAGGAAAGATCATGTCTTGTGGGTCCAGGACCAGCCAGGACCATAAATTATTTCTCAGACTAGAGGGGAGGCGTGGGAATAACTGAGTCAACTCACATGGCTTTATTGGGAGGGAGTTTTCAGGGATCCCTCATGAAATCCTGAGTTCACATACTGAAAAACCACCCACATTTATGCTCTAAACAGCTTTTATACCAAAACATAAACTGAGGGGAAATTCATTAGCATTCTGTTTCCTAGGTGGCCGAGAGAATGACTGTGGTCATGTCCACACCTTTCTATGCCCATTTTGTCATCTTCCTATCTATGCTTGCTCATCACGAAGACGGAATTAACATCTCTTTCCCAGGTGACCTCCCAAATTACAAAGAAGGAGCAGAGCAACATTAGCATGTCCTGACCCTCTCTATAGGATGGCATCAATTTGTCTCAAAAAGCTAAGTGACCACCTCCGGTGTGGCAGACCAAACTGTGGCCTGAAATTCTGGCCACCGTACAGTGTAAAAATATGGGCCTGTATAATATGGCCCCTATAATCGTGGTAAACAGTATATCATTTGACTATCAAGAATTATTTTTAATACCCCATTACTAACTGTGCTAATAAACTGTTAGACACATACTGTCCATTCAATTTTTGTTGTGACTAGCAAGCTACATTTAAAGTTTCTGTCCAGGAAAATTAATAATGCCACTTTCTAAAATTATCCAATCACTAAGACCAATGAGAAACTAGAAGGAATAGGTAATTGCTATAGTTATGGTTTTATGTTTCAACTTAGCTGGGGTTGTTTCCAAACATATGAGCAAACATTATTCTGCATCTTTCTGTAGGAGTATTTTGGGTGACCAGGTGGGCCTCATCTAATCAGTTAGAGCCCAAGAGAGAACAAAAGACTGAGGAATGGTAAGATTACTCACCCTTAAAGGCACTTGCTGCCAAGCCTGATGACTGTTGTAGAATAATTGTTTTGTACACTATAAACATGTGTCACTGATTAGTTTAATAAAAAGCCAAATGGCCAATAGCTAGGCAGGGTTTGTGGGGCAGAGAGAATGCTGGGAAGAAGAAGGGTAGAGTCATGAGGAGATGCTAGGGATGCAAAGTAAATAGCATGGACTTTACAAAGTAAAGGTGACTGAGCCGTCTTTAAAAATGTAGATTAAAAGATATGGGTTAATTTAAGTTTTAAGAGCTAGTTAGAAATAAGCCTAAGCTATTGGTAAAACTTTTATAATTAAAAATAAGTCCCTGTGTCCTGATTTGGGAACTGGCTTTTGGGACAGAAAAAATCTGCCTACAAATGGCACCCAGTGTCTGGCCACATATATCCACATAAGACCTAAAAAAAGCTTTTTAAAAAGGTTCTAAACATGCAAAAAAAGAAAGAAACAAACAAAAATGGCTTCCTAGCCTCATCTCTCATGCCAGTGGTGGTAAAGAGACACATCTCCCAGCAAATACCTGTATGTTTGAGCTGCCAGTGTGCCATGAACTAAGCCATGTAGTGGTTTAAGGTTTTGCTCATGCAGATAGAAAAGGCTTCAGATACGTAGTAAAGCAAGTTCAGACAGAAAAATCTCTAAATAGGTTAAAGTGTATTTAATAATGTGCATAGACTTATGAAAAATGGGTATATATAGTCATAAAAAAGAAATAGTTTAAAAATAATAGTAAAGTATTTAAGGATAGTGTGAAACAATATAAAAGGCATGTAAGGATAGAAAATGCACTGGGAGTCTGGATTCTATATGATATCTTGTTAACTAAATTTCTAAAAATGCTAATGTATAAAAAACAATAGTTGCCGAGATACTTGAGATTATGGAAACTACTAAATTAAACCAACATGTATATTTAAAACATGTCTTAACTTCAAAATGTAAGTTGGACAATATGTTGCACTGGGGGAGAGGTTTTACTTTGGTTTCCACAGGAAGTGAAAGATGATTCCTTCCAGATGAATAGAGATCGGAATTGACTGGGGGAGACTTCCTGATTAATGTGGCTACAGACATGGGGTAAAAAGCCAAAAAAGACTATAGGAGAGGTTCTATGTAAGCTGATACCTTGACATGGGAACTGCTCTGAGATGAGATGATACTTGATAAATCTTGTTGGCTACAGAGTCCTCATGACTTATTATTATACACCATCCTTTCATATGGCATGAATAGAGACTTATATTACAGTTTGATTATACAATTCAAATGGACTTATGAAGTTGACAGATACCTTTTACCTGCTCAAACATAAAACAAAAAATATCATCTTTAACTGACTTGTGCACACCGCACATTCCATACTTGTGTTAATGCATATATGTATGTTACCTTTGAAAACTCATGTGTTTTAAGAGCAAGGTGACCAGAGACCAATGAAATTGGGTGGTCCAGGTGATCCAGTTTCAGAGTGCCTCTGTTGTAGTTTTCTCAAAGTTCTGTGCCTTGAACAGTTTCAACAGCTGCTGGCTGAGATGGTCTAGCTTTGCAGACTATTCTAGCCAGAGCTACAGATAAAACTTATACTTTCCCATTTCACAGAGACAGGACAATAAATAATACATATAATGCCCCCAGGACTTGACCATATCCCAATTTTCCCATAGTATCCTAAAGATGCCAGAGCCTCCAAAAAGCAGGGAGCAGTCTAGAGAACACAACAGCCGTAGTATTCCAGAGGGCTGGGATGGATGACTTTTGGTCAATTGATGGGTTATAGATGCTTATCGTTGTTTGGGGATTTGGTTACAAGCTGTTGTTGGTCATGGTCAGGAATAAAGGGGAGATATAATACAGAAATTATGAAATGAAAGGGTGGATTACTGAGTCTACTTTTAACCACTACTCTCAAATATTTTACATTGGTATGAATTTTTGTATATTAGTATACATTTAAGGTTATTCTCGTTATTCTGTATATATGTTTCTACTCTTGTTTAAGGTTTTGTGGCTATACAGCTCATTTTAAAAGGTTATGTAAAGTTTTAGTCTTTAAAAGCTATTTATGATAGTAAAATATAGATTAGTAGTTAGTCATCTATAACGATCAAACTTATAGTTATGTTAGATATCTTGTCAAAGACATACAGCGATATATTTTATATAGATAGATGGTCTTCAAATACTTCAAATACAAAGTATGACATTTAAAATATTTTTAAGAACATAAGGCTTTTCATGACCATGAGACCTGTCTGCTCTTGGCAGCATCGATCTACTTCAGAGAAGATAATGGGCATTGAAGAATGTCCATATGGAGTTCTTTTTCTTTTGACAAAAGCTAGTCATTTGGGCAAGGAACTGCCCTTACCTTGACTACTGACAACATGCTGTCCAAACTGGACAAGCAGGACATAAAAGAAAGCAAATGCCAAATGTTGTCAAGATAGGGTAGGACAGTCCTTCAAAAATTCCTGCCTCACAGAAAAGTCTGTGAAAATATTATTACCCTGTAGACTTAAAATGGATGCTCCAACATTGCAGAGGAACCTTGGAGTGACTGTCCAGGCAGCCAGATATCTCTGTTATTTCTGTATTTTTTGGAAGTTGCTTATAATTTGCTTTGTTTATTCAAGTAATATTATATCCTCTGAGTTCTTTGATGGAACTGAAGACTAGTTAGTTAAGCGATACTTTCCTCAGTTATGATACTAAGTAATTTAGGTACAAAACTTTGGACTCACCAACATAGAATAGATAATGGAGTATTTTCTTTGAATCTGCCAAATACAAAGGGACTGGATATTGTAAATGTAATCCTTACTTGATAATTGTTCTTATTGTATATATTTTACTATGTTAGGGTTAAAAACCTCTCCTTTTTGTTTAGACAAAAATGGGGAAATGTTGCAGAATAATCTTTTTGTACACTGTGAACATGTGTTACTCTGGTTTAATAAAAGGCTCAAAAGTCAATGGCTAAGCAGAATTTTTCAGAGCAGAGATAACACTAGGAAAAAGAAGGATGGAGCTGTGAGGAGACACCAGGGATACAAAGCAAAAAGCATGGGATTTGCAAATTAAAGGTTATTGAGCCCTGTAAACATCATAGATTAAAAGATGTGGGCTAATTTAAGTTATAAGCATTAGTTAGAAACAAGTCTAAGCTGTTGGCCAACCTCCCCAGTCACTGGGGAGGTGAAGGGTCCGCAGAAAAATCTGACTACAAATGACCTGAGTTTAATCCTTGAATTCACATGGAAGTAGAGAACTGTTTACCACAAGTTGTTTTATGAGTTCTATACTCACGAGTTTGTGCACTTAGGAACACACATATAGAAACATGAGTGTGCCTGGAGAAAAGACAACACCTTCAGCAAATGGATGCCTGCATGTAGAAGAATGCAAATATATCCATACTTATCACCCTGCACAAAGTTCAAATTCAAAAGGATCAAAACCTCAACATATAACCAGATACACTGAACCTGAGAGAATAGAAAGTGGGAAATAGTCTTGAACTCATTGGCACTGGAGACTTCCTGAACAGAACACCGATAGCACAAAAATTAAGATAAACAATTAATAAATGATACTTATGAAACTGAAAGGCTTCTGCAAGGTAAAGGGCACTGTAATTTGGAAAAGGCAGCAGCCTACAGAATGGGGAAAATTTTTCTAACTGTACACCTGACAGAGGACTAATATCCAAAATATATAAAGAACTCTAGAAACTAGATATCAAAAAATCCCAAATAATCCAATTTTAAAATGGGGTACAACTCTAAAAGGAATTCTCAATAGAGGAAGCTCAGATGGCTGAGAAACAAAGAAATGTTCAACACTCTTAGCTACCAGGGAAATACAAATCAAAACTACTTTGAGATTCAATCATATACCTATCAATCAGGATGGCTAAGATCAATTAACACAAATAACAGCTCATGATGGTGAAGATGTGGTATAAAGGGAACACTCATGCTTTGCTGGAGTGCAAACTCATTAAACCACTATGGAAATCAATATTAGGGTTCTTCAGAGGTTGTGAACCCACCCACCTCAAGATTCAGCAATACCACTCTTAGGCAAAGGATGCCCCATCCTACCACAAGAACACTTGCTCAACTATGTTCATTGCTGATTTATTTGTAATAGCCAGAAACTGTAAACAATTTACATGTCCCTCAACTGAGGAATGGCTAAAGAAACTGAGGTACATTGAGGGGTATTTGAGGCATGATATGGAAGCCTAGTGCAATGAAAACATCCTAAAATATATGAAGGCAACCCTAATGAGGTTTCCTAATAATGATAGATACAAAGTCTGATCTGGCCATCTCTTGTTACCAAATGAGGCTTCTAGTAGCAGCACTGGGTTGCATTTAATTGAGTTATTGGCCAAGATGGTTCCCATGAAAATCCACCAAACAACCCAGGCTGTTTCTTAAACAATGAGTTGCTGTCTGCAAAGTGACATTAGTGATCCATTAATGAGGGTAACACCCATATAACTCATTGAACATGCAGAAGTCGAACTGGCGCCTACATAGAGCCTTGACCTCTATTGTCTTGGGGTTTTTATTACTATGACAAAACACCACAACCAAAAAGGAAGTTGGGGAGGAAAGGGTTTATTTGGCTTACAGTTCCACATTGCTGTTCATCACTGAAGGAAGTCAGGACAGGAACTCAAACAGGGCGGGAACCTGGAGGCAGGAGATGATGCAGAGGCCATGGAGGGGTGCTGCTTACTGCCTTGCTTCCCATGGTTTGCTCAGTCGGCTTTCTTATAGAACCCAGGACCAGTAGCCCAGGAATGGCACTGCCCAATATGGGCTGGGCCCTCCTCCATTGATCACTGATTTAGAAAAGGCTTTACAGCTGGATCTCATGGAGGCATTTCCTCAACTGTGGTTCCTTCCTCTCTGATGACTCTAGCTTGTGTCAAGTTGACACACAAAACCAGCCAATATACCTATGTTTTAGTGCTTTTGATGCAGGAAGATACTCTGCAGGCTACCAAAGGAGAATTATAAATAACAATTCAGCCACAATCTGCCCCTCCCAGCAAGATATGCTGGGGAAATGGTGGCACGGAACTGGTAGGAGCAGATAACCCCTTTTGTCTTATTTGACTTATGGCAAACTCTATGAGATGGAGGCCATACTCAACATTGATTAAATGACCAAGAACCAGAGACTAGACATCTCAGAAATCTAGGGTAAAACCAAATACTCTACTGGTCTTTAAAAAAATAGTATCAATAAAATGATTTCATTAAGACTTCATTAAGTCTCTTATATCCATAGATCAGTGCCTTATTCAGTCACCATCAGAGAAGCTTCCTCCTTCAGCAGTTGGAATAGATGTAGAAACACACAGCCTAATATTGCTCAGAGAGAGTCCTTGGAACACACAGCTCTATGTGGGACATCTCCATCAAATCCTCCTCAACCCAGAGATCAGAGAACCATGCAGAATAGGAGGCAGAAAGTGGGTAAGAGTCAGAAGGGATGGAGGACATCAGAAGAACAAACATGAGCTAAGTTCATATGATTTCCAGAGACAGAAGCAATAAGCACAGGACTTACAAAGGTCTAATCAGGTCCTCTATGTCTATATTGTAGCTTTCAACTTAGTATGTTTTATGAGACTGCTGAGTGTGTGAACCAGTAGGTCTCTGATTCTTGTGCCTGCTCTTGGGACTCTTTTATTTCTGTTGGTTTGCTTCTTCCAGACTATCAAGTGATGGTTTTTGTTTTGTTTACTATTTTTTAAATATTTATTTATTTATTTATTTTGTATACAGTATTCTGATTGCTTGTATGACTGCAGGCCAGAAGAGGGCACCAGA
>LOEQ01003301.1:103153-119025 GCA_001685075.1 Bramus lutescens
CTTTGGAAGAGCAGGCAGTGCTCTTAACCACTGAGCCATCTCTCCAGCCCCATGTTTTGTCTTACTATTATTTTGTCATAATTGGTTGTTATCTCTTAGAAGCTTGTTCTTTCCTTTTGTAGGTGGGCTTTTGAGACAGGTTTTCTCTGTAGCTTTGGAGCCTGTCCTGGAATTTGCTCTGTAGATCAGGCTGACTTCAGACTCACACAGATTCAGCTGCCTCTGCCTCCTGAGTACTGAGATTAAAGGTGTGCACCCTCACCACCTGACAAACCTGTTCTTTTCTAATGAGAGAGAGAAAGAGAGTGGATCTGGAGGGAAGTGGAGGAACTACAAGAAGCCTAGGGAAGGGAAACTATAATCAGCAAAATTTTATGAGAATCTATCTTCAATAAAAGAGAAAGAAATTAAAAAAGAAAACATGAGTGAACACATGGACATACACACACAAGTGTAATTTTTATAATTAAAATTTTAGTCGGGTATGCTGAAGTATGCCTTTAATCCTACCAATGGGAGACAGAGGCAATCTAATCTCTGTTGAGTACAAGCCCAGCCTGGTTGGTCTATGTAAATGAGTTCCAGGCTAGGCGGGGCTACATAGTGAGACCCTGTCTCTAAACATCAACAAGCTGGGCACGATGGCACATACCTTTAATCCCAGTATTTGAAAGTCAGAGGCAGGCAGATCTCTGCCTGTGTGAGTGTGTGCTATGTTCAGATGCCTGTGGAGGCCAGATTGCCTGGGGCTGGAGAACAGATAGTTGAGAGTTGCCTAGCATGGGTACTGGGAACCAAAATCAGGTCTTCTGAAAGAGAGGCAAGCACTCTTAACGCTGAGCCATCTTTCCAGCCTAGTTAAATGTAATTTTCATTAATTAGTTTATTTAATTTTTTCCATTTTACATACCAACAACAACAGTTCCCCCTCCCTCCACTCCTCTGTCTTCCCCCGCCTCCCGTAACCCATCCTCTATCCATTCCTCCAAAAGGTAAGACCTCCCATGGGGAGTTAACAAAGCCTGGAACATTAGGTTGGAATAGTTCAACTTCCTGGTTTGTTTATATATATNTATATATATAATTTTTTTTCAAAACTCTACTGACTGTCCTTTGATCTCACTTCTCTGTGAACTATGTTTGGACATACTGTGGTGCTGACCATCCAATACCAGTCATGCCTAAGGCTGGCAGTGGCACACACAGCTAAAGAGAATCCCAAATTAAAATTGAGCTGTTGTTGGGCTTGGCTTCATACACCTTCAATCCTAGCACCTGGGAAACAGGCTCATCTTTGTAAGTTTGAGGCCAGTCGGGTCTACATAGTGAGCTCTAGGGTAGCCAGAACTACATAGAGAAGCCCTATCTCAAAATAAATAGAAAATAAAATAAGTCCAAGTTGTGTTCCAACTTTGGCAACTCCATGAATATTCTTTTTCTTTTTTGAGACACAAACACACATACACGCATTCCCCTTTCAGACAAATACAGCCCATGTCAATGGATAAATACACAAATATCACCTATTTGCATATAGTATCAATTGAATTGTATTACTGACTGCCATAATTTGCTTTCTATTGCTGTGATGAACATCATGACCAAAAGGGGATAAAATGGTTTATTTAGTCTTACAGCTTACAGTCTGTCATTAGGAGAAACCAAGGCAATAGCTCAAATAGAGCAGGAAACTGGGGGCAAGAACTGATGCAGAGGTCATGAAGGAACAAGGCTTACTGGCTTATTCCCCAAAGCTTGCTAAGTCTTCTATCTTATACAATCCAGGACCATCTGGCCCACGGATGGCTGAACCCTCTCATAACAATCAAAAAAAGTCTAAAATGTTAATCTTATGGAGGCATTGTCTCAATTGAGATTCCCTCTAGCCAGATGAGCTGAGTTTGGGTCAAGTTCACATGCATACACACACATACAAAACACAAACAAACCCAACTAACCAGCATGTTGGCTTAGCAATAATTGTCACTTGACAATTAGCTGGTTACCAAGGAGACAGAAACAGGATGATAGGTTGGGCCAAGGAGTTTGAGACTAGTTGGGGACAACTCTATCTCTAAATTTGAAAGCAAACAAACAAGACAAGTCAAGTTTGGGTCTAGTCCATCAATTTCCTGAGTGTAATTCAGTATTAAAATGGTAGAGTATATAATAAACATATATATAAGCACCAGGCTTTAATTCCCAGCACAGATGCTCATGAGTGCACAGACACACTAAGACTGAGACAGAATTATTTCCATTTTGCATAATGCAATAGCCAATAAAAGAGCACTACCAAAACATCACATATTCCCCCTTGTTTTAAGCAGTTTGTCAATGGCCCTGACAAGCTTGAGAGATATTCCCAGCCCCCAGCACGTTCCATCTATCATTATTTGGTGAACTACTTTAACTGAACCATCCTGAACCTTGCCCCTTCCCCTTTGTTCTGATTAGCCAATCCTGTCAGATTGCAAAGTCAAGCTCCCACCAGCAGAATGAGATGCAGTCACCATCCCACTATGTCAGGAATAAAAGACAGAGGCTATTGTTGCCAAGTGTGCTTTGTCTGGTTTCTAATGAACCCTTTTAACAAAAAGAAATCTCATTGCAGAATTACTTTCACCTTGTTTAGGTGTTCTTTTGTGCACCACTACATACTTATTAATCACAACTAATCAAGGCCTTGCTTGAGATGCTTTATAAATACAACAGGAAACAATAAATTATTCATTTAGTATAAACAAAATAAGGGCATTTGTAACAAGGACACACAGGCATCTCACACTACTGAAGTTAAGAACTTCAACTAGGCCCTAGAAAAAGACTAAAATCTGTGAAAACCCAAGAGATTCTATTTGGACTCACCCTCTACTTCTCTTTCTGCAGGACACTTGTCTCTTTTCTGTCCTCAGCAGAGGGAAGCCATGGTCATCTCCAAGTAAAGCCTCCTGCCTATACTAACTTTCTTTATTTTTCTCTCTTAATCCTTAGAGAGAGAAAGGGCTCATTGTCTAAACCAGATCATGAGCTTACTTGAGACCAAGACATAGGCAGTCTGCTGCCTGTAATCCATCCAAGGCATTCCAGTAAATATGCAGTTACTAGATCTTGATGGTTAGAAAGATGTGCCAAATAATACCTACCACAACCAGGGATAGGAGCACACAAATACAGTTCTTCCCTCAAGTGCAAAAAAATAACAAATCATCCCTTCCTTTCCAGGATGAAGTAGCTGGAGGATCAGAGCAAATTAAACCAGTTCCTCTCCATGTATAAGTAAGAGTAAGTTGCACTATCTTATCAATAATTCATTTGACTGGGTTTCTCTGTCAAAATATACAGTAAAGCCAGGCACAATGGGGCTTAATTATAATTCCAACACTGAGGAGGATCAAGGTTACATAAAACGTTTGAGGCCAGCTAGGACTATAGGAGATCTTGTCTCAACGAACAAAGAGCAACAAAATACACTATAAGGTTTCATACAAAACAGTGTGCTTACTCTTGATATTTTGCTTAAATCCTTTCAGTTATACAAATACAGCTAAAAAAACTATTTTGTACTTAAGATAACCCCCCCAAAAAAACACTTAAGCAACTTATGCCTCTAGCCTTCATATCTTTTGATTTTTAAATTTTTTTAAATTCTATTATATTTATTTATTTATTTCAGAGGAAATGGAAGTGGGTTTTCTCCTTCTACCATGTGTGTCCCAGGGATTGAACTCAGATAATCAGGTTTGGCAGTGCATTCCTTTACCCACTGAGCCATCTTTCCAGTCCTGTTTTGGGTTTTTATTTTTTGAAGGAACCCAGTCAGGCCTGAAACTGACTGTAGCCCAGATTGGCCTGAGACAAGGAGCGATCCCCATACCTTGGCCTCCTGAATGCTGGGATATCTACCATGAGCTTTATATGGGAGTGGCAAACAACTCTCTTAGCCTCCCCCACCGTCTGTTGCCTTGTCAGGCGCTACTGTCTCCTGAGGGCTTGCTGGTCCACTGCGTGGACATTTCAGATATAAATCCCAGCTGAGATAGCTAGGAAGGATTTGAAGAAGGTCATCCCAGGCTTTCCCCTGAGTGGTGAATAGTCTGCGAGAGCTCGAGGAATGCCTAAACTCTTTCACCCCAAAATCGTTAACAATTCATGCTAAGCAGGCCTTTCTATAAATATATCCCCTTGATCTCTTCTTTGCACAGTGTCTGCTAAACTTAGCCACAGATGCCGAAGTTACATTTTTCACCATAAATGGTGATAAGCAATGCTATTCTGAAGAGAGGAATACACTAGGCAAGGGAGAAATAAATTCTAGTTTTATGTCTGATATCTCTCTGACCTTGGATAACTTATTTCAGTTTCTTGTACTGAAAATATACAATGATTTCACATCCTGTCATAATATAAAAGTGAGAAAATTGAACAGATATAAAAATTTCCATCATGATTAAAACTGTCATTCTGACAATGGCCTGCTTATAAAGACACAGGTGTTATTTCTTCTGTTTCTGGCCTCCTCTAGAGCCCTAAGTAAGTAATACCTGTGCTTCTATAATGCCCCAGAACCCTTAATGTTTTCTGTGATTTATATAGTAAAGTTTACCACCTAAGAAAACAGAGGATTAAGATGATATGCTAAATTATTTGCCCGAATATATATAATTCATAGTAACAATAGAAATGGAGGAGTGAGACAGGCTCGAGAATCCCAGCCTGGCCTCAAACTTGAACTCCAGGTCATCCTGCCTCTACCTGCCAAGTGCTGTGCCTGGCATTTTATTTTATTTTCATTTGTTTACTTTTAAGAGACGCTCTCCCTTCATACCCCAGGCTTATCCTGGACCTCACTATGCAGCCCAGGCTATCCTCAAAATCACTGTGATCCTCCTACTTCAACCTTGAAAAAACTAGGTAGGATTTGAATTTGAATTTCAAATCCTACCTTTTGTATTAGTGGTTTACAGAGTCATTGATAAAGAATAAATGGAAGCTGTGTGACATTAACTGGGGAAATCTGTAAATATGTTGTGTTTGGAAAACATTAAATACAGATTCACTTGCATTGAGGAGGTTGTGAACAGCAGAAAGCAACAAACACTGGTTTTACAATTTCTGCATGTTATATTCCAGACTAAGGACTGACAACATGGAATTTGAGTGATAATTTATTCAACTGAGGGTGCATAAGCTCAATTCAGAGGAAAAACAAAAGCCTGAATGTGAAAACCCCTAGCCTGGAAGACATAAACCATGTCTATGCTACTCTGAAAGACCCCAAAACAAACTGAGGTATGATTCCTCCGAGGCCCATCCAAAAGAGCCAATGAGTTCATTTTAATTATTCGGAGTCCTAAGGGCATGGGTGTGGTGGTTTGAATGTAATTGACCCCCATAATCTCATAGGGAGTGGAATTATTAATAAGTATGGCCTTGGCAGAAGAAGTGTGTCACTGTGGGGGTGGGCTTTGAGATCTCCTATGCTCAAGCTACTCTCGGTATCTCAGTCTACTTCCTGTTGCTTTCAGATCAAGATGTAGAATTCTCAGCTCCTTCTCTAGTACTGCACACTGCCTTGCCCTACTATGATGATAATTGACTAAACCTCTGAACTATAAGCCACTTCAATTAAATGTTTTCCTTTATAAGAGTTGCCATGGTCATGGTCTCTTCACAGTAATACAAACCCTGACTAAGATAATGGGTGACCAGGATCTAGGCTGCAACCTGTGGCCAGTTTAGCACACAAGGGCCATGCCACCACCAGGGCCATACAAACCAATATGAGAGGCCTATGATGACATTGGGGGTCATGGTATCATCTGCACCAAGGCTGCTGTTGAGGGCCATGTCTGGGTCCATGGCCTTACCACAGCCAGGGGCTGCATTGATATCTGTGACTCATGATACTATCAAAGGCAATGTCAGAGATCTGGTCCACTACCTGGGGCCATGCTGTGGTCCAATGGCCACTCTTCTATGGGGGCCATGCCAATTTAAGTGGACTGCACTGCCACCTGGGGCCATGATGATGTCCAAGCCTGGGATGCTGACAGTGACCATGTCTGGTCCATGGTCCTCTCATGGTCAGGTTGATGTCCATGACCTGTGACCATAGGCCACATGGATGCCTGGGATCTAGGCCAAATCCTGTGGCTATGTTGGTGTCCAAGGGCTGTGCTACCTCCAGGACCATGCTGATCTGAGTGGTTTAATTGTCACCTGGGGCCATGGCCCTACTACAGCCAGTGTCTGTATTGATGTCCATGGGCTATGGTACCACCAAAGGCCACAAGGATGCCCAGGATCCAGGCTGTAACCTGTGACCATGTTGTTATCTGTGGACAATACCACCACTGGGGCCATGTTTGAGCTGGGGGGCCAGCACTACCACATGGGGCCATGTTGTGATCTGGGCCCAGGCTTCCACCATGACCCAGCACCAACCAGGGTCTGGGTTGATGTCCATGGCTCTTATTGTCACTGGGAAATGAGCAGATGCTTGGCATCTGAATAGCCATTTGAGACCACCTGAGAGCCTTGCTGCCACCAGAGCCATCCTGATATGGGTGGTCTGTGTGGCCACCCAGGGCCATGGTGATATCTGCACCCAACCTGCTGCTGAGGGTATGCCTGGGTCTGTGTTCCTGCTACAGCTAGGGTCTGTGATGATATCCATACCCTGTGTTACTGTAGCTGTAATAGGAACATTCATGTTGAAATCCAAAGGCCATGCTGAGCCTGCCCCAGCCCTCACTGGCCTGAGATAGCTGGCCTTGACCCTCACTGGACACTGCAGTAGAGAGCTGACCCCATACCCCTATGGGAGAACCAACTCCTGCACTTGGGAGAAATGGCCCCACCCCTCACCATGGGTATGGAGAGCTGGCTCCAATTTCAAGGGCCTAGAACTGTCTCTGGTCCTTGCTGTGAGGGCCCACACATGTGAGACCTGTTCCACCTTGACTAAAGGTGGGAGTTTAAGCTTATTTTCAGTCTTTCAAAGTTGTTGACAGCAGGTGTGGCCACAAACAATGTATTCTGACCTAGGGTGTGGTTATTTTGTGTTTTGGACATTAAGATGGCCCATAGAGGTGGATCTGCTCCACCTTGACTAAAGAGCAGAGAATTCAAGCCTATTCTGCTCCTTCATTTTAAAACAGGAGGTTTGACCCAGGGAATGGCTGCCTATAGGGTAGTTGGTCTAAGGTGTAGTTGCTGCATTTCCTGCCTAAAACATCAGAATGTTTAACTCAGGAAATAATGGCTTGAGGCCTCAAATATTGAAGTAAGTAATTGTTCTGGCTGTCCTTTGTGTCATGTTAAAGCAGTCTTTTACCTTCTTCCCCCATTTTTGGATTGGAGTATAAGCCTATGGAAAATAAACATGGGTGGATTGAGTTGCCCTCCGGGTACTATCCTATGTCTCTGTATCTCTTTTGTATCTCTGTCTATTCTGCCTAACATTTCTAATCCACACACACCTACCCTGGAATGTATGTACCTGTGGGGGCTGAACCCCAACAGATATCACCCCAATGTGTGGCTTATGACACCTTGCCTGAAGGGGGTGGTTCCAGTGACCCAGATCTACCCACTCAGCTACCACCCAGACCCACATCCTGGCCTTGAGTTGACCCTCCCTAACATCTACCCTACCTACCTGAAGAATGTAAAGGGAGTGGTCCTGCAGAACGGTAACCACAGGACTCCACTACTGGGGACAACAGTGGGATATCTGAGAGGAGCTTTCCTGAGGGTCCAGTGATTACAGTGTGCCAGAGGCCTTGAACCAGACCATTTTGTGGATGGTGCTGATTGGAAAAAAGGGTACACTGTGTGACACACCACAGCTCCCAATGCCACTCGGATGAATGAAGTGTTGAAGGGGTGGGGATTGTTTGTCTTTTTTGTTTTGTTTTGTTTTGTTTCTAATTAATTGGGGGACATACTGCAACAGTGAGGAGATGACATGGAGGGACTGGGAGAACAGTGGAATTGGATGCATAATGTGAAATTCCCAAAGAATCAATAAGGAATTATGTTAAAAATAAATAAATAAATAGCCTAGTGGTGGTGGCACATGCCTTTAATCCCAGCACTTGGGATGCAGAAGCTCTGTGAGTTCAAGGCCAGCCTAGTCTACAGAACTAGTTCTGGGACAGCTAGGGCTGGTACATGGAGAAACCGTGCCTCAAAAATCCAAAATAAATAGATAAATAAATAAACCTTACGCCCTTTAAAAAATAAAATAAAACTATACTAACATAAAAAGGTAATGGGTGACTTTAAAGCAGCAGGGATGCTGGTATTCCTTATCCATCCCTACCTATATCCTCTAGCCCCTTCCCAATACCACATGAGATAGGGCATAATAACATACAGCTGTTTGGGAAGGTGACTACTCAGGTGAGGGTCTGGTGACCCTCCCTCATTGACTGAGGTTTCTGTCCCACCAGGTCCCACAGTCATTAAGTCCCAAATAGACACACAGAGGTCTACATTAAATATAAACTAATTGGCCTATTAGGTCAGGCTTCTTATTAACTCTTATAACTTATATTAGCCCAAAATTCTTATCAATGTTAGCCATGTGGCTTGGTACCTTTTTTGGCAAGGCAGTCACATCTTGCTTTCTCTGCAGCTGGGCCACAACTCCAGACTGAGCTTTCCTCTCCCAGAATTCTAATTGCCCTGCCTCTACTTCCTGCCTAGCTAGTGTAGGAGGATCTTCTGTCTATGTGTTACTTTCATTGGTTAAATAAAGAAGCTGCCTTGGACTTTTGATAGGTCAGCCCTTAGGTGGGTGGAGTAGACAGAACAGAATGCTGGAAGAAAGAAGGCAGTGTGGAAGACGCCATGGCTCTCCTCTCTGAGACGGACACTGGTTAGACTCATGCCAGTAAGCCACAGTCAAGTTGCGATACACATTAATGGAGATGGGTTAAATGAATATGTAAGAGATAGCCAATAAGAGGTTAGAACTAATGGGCCAGGCAGTGTTTAAATGAATATAATTTGTTGTTATTTTGGGCATAAGCTAGCCTGGTGGCCAGGACAACAAGTAGCCCACCAGCCTGGGTCTAAGCCAGTCTGGCGGTGGGACGCAGCCCACTCCTTTTACAACACCTAGCTACTGGCTAATCAGTATTTTATTAAAATATGATTGACAGGGTACAAACCATTGTCCCACAACACTCCCTGCCCCCTCCTTCTAGGAGGAAAAGTAAATAGTGAGTAAGCTTAGCTGTGAAGCTCCTTTGTCAGCATACCCAGAGGTAAAGGTATCAGCAGCTAAATTTATAATCCTATATAGAAATCCTTCTACAGAAAACAAAGAGCCTTCTCATGAATGGAAATACTGCAAGTCAGTCTCCAGCTACTGCTTATTTAAATGTTTTATACCAGCTATGTGTTGGGAGCAACGCCCTTGCATGACAAATGGGATACCAATTCTGGCTTGTCTAGCGTCTTTCCTCCTACCCACATCAGTGCTGTCCTGAACATTTCGCTGTGGACAATGACTCCTGAGTGCTGAAATCTGTGGCTCTGACTGCCTGGACTCCTTGCCAAAGGCCTAACCTAACTCTACTGTGGGGCTGAAGGAAATCTATGTACAGTTTGTCACCCAACTTCTAAATGTTTATTCATCTATTAAAGCATGGAAGAAAGGAAAAAATTTTGATCAGTCATTAAGTTCTTGGTAGCAATCGAGGATTTGAATAAAATAATTGGTCTTCATGGAGTTTAGGAAGCAAAAATTGAGAGTTAACCATGACCCCTGGCTTCCTCACACCTCACGAACTATCCACTGGACCATTGCAATAAGAGGACAGCTGATCATCAAGCAGGACTCAAAGTGAGGAGCTCCCCAAATGCTGAGCAGCACCCCTCCCCAAAGGGAGACACACATGGAGCAGGGAGGTCATTTACTTTATCCTATGACCTATGATCTGACATCCTCCTCCTCCTCTGTTTTGTCATTCCTTCATCAGTCTCTACATTTCTGCTGCCCTTTCTTCAAACACTTTCCCTACATGAAATGCTCTTTCTTCTGCCAAAAATATTCCTTTTCCTACCAGCAGCCCTCCCCACTTCCTGTCTTGGCCAGCATCAGAGTGTTGACAAGAGAGGATGGCATAGGCACTGCTGAGTTCAGCAAGGGAATATTCACTGATGTGAGAACCAAGCATCCCGAGCTTGGTGGAGGAAGAAGATGACTCCTGGAGCCCAAAGAGATTCGGTCTTTGAAAGAAAAGAAATGAATGGAACCCTCAATCAGAAAGAAAAGAACATGGCTCCTCTTTTCTCCCCTTCCCTCTCCTACCGGTGTGTGTCTTTTAAGTAAAACCCAGCATGATGCTACAGGAACAAGGTTAGACCAAGAAAAATAAAGGATGAATCTGGAGATTCTAATAAAGAAGAATTATAAACCAGTGTTCTTCCTTTTACAGTTGGTCTCTGTCCTGGTTGGCTTTAACTCAGCACAGCCTAGAGACACCTCAGAGAACCTCAGTTGAAGACTTGCCTAGATCAAATTGGCTTGTGGACATATCTGTGAGGGGTTGACTTGGATATTAATTAATGTAGGAGGTCTTAGCACAAAATGTGGGTGGTGCTATTTCCTCGGCAGGTGGCCTTGAACTGTATAAATAGCTAGAAGACTAAAAAAAATACAAGAAAGTAAAAAAGTAAATAAACAAAATCGACCTAAGCATAAGCAAATCCTCAAGCCACCTAGAAAGCAGCATCCTCCATGATTCCTGCTATACTTCTTGACTTAGATGAGTTTCTTGGTCAGAGGTCATACTGTGTGGAATAGCAAGCAGGCCTGTCCTCAGGTGCCTGCCTCACCTGTCCTCAATGATGGACTACGAAGTGGATTTAGGAGAGGAATAAAACCTTCCTTTCTCTAAGTTGCTCTTGGTAAGGGTATTTTTGTCACAGCAACAGAAAGCAAACTAGAATGGTCTCTCTCTTTAGCAGTACTTGTTTCTACTTATAGCTTTCTAATTATAAGTGATTTAAAAATTGTCTTCCTTCCCCACTAAACTGTAAACTCCTTGAGGTCAAGCATTCATCTGTCATCTCTAATTTCTCTAGGAACCAGCATAGTGACTGATACATAGAAGAATCTCAATCAGGTTGAAGATGTAGCTAAGTTTGTTAGAGTGTTTACCTGGCATGCGGAATAACCTGGGTTCCTTCCTCAGTACCACATAAATTGGATTGGTGACACATGTCCTTAATCCTAGCACTCAGAAAGGCATATACAATGTGGAACATATGCTTAAGATGTCTAACTAATGCTGGGTGTAGTGGCACACATCAGGTCAGCCAGGATTAAAAGAGAAATTAATCCTCACCAAGAATGGTACCAAATATGTAAACTTAGCACTAGGGAAGTAGAGGCAGGAGAATTGCTACAAATTCAAGGCAAGGCCAAACTACACATTGAATTCTATGTTACCAAGGACTATTCAGAGAAACCCTGTCTCAACCCCCCACCCTGACGACTCTGCCAAATCTAATTTTTGAGCAATTTTTAGGGGGAATATTCCCTGCATCTGTGTTAGTCATGTTGTTTCCCAGTTTGATTTCTTTGTATACCCACTAAAATGTCCTCTGATTTCAAGACCTCGCAAATCTTGCCTACATTAAACTTAAATACTACTGGATTACTTTTATTTTACCCAAAGTTGCTCTTTCACAGTTAGCTTTCCTAGTTATTTATAGTTCATTCCTTGACATATATGTAGAAAGCTAATTTAATATCTGTAATGCTCAAAAACTTTAAGCCACAAAGCACAATAAATATTTCAGCCTAAATCTCTTTGCTTTTGGGCTGTATTAGTGGTTTCAAGCAGGCGCAACACCATATGGTACTGAACATATGGTCACAAGACAGTCTCTGTTCATATAGAAAATATGCTAATGCTCTCCTTACAGGAAGTAGAAAAAGAACCACATTTATTTTTTATATACATTTATCTAAAAATACTCATATCCAATGTCACAGTGAGAATAAGACAGAAGCTGAACAGAGGTGCCTGGTGTGGGAGATCAGACTCAAGGTAATGTTAGGTTCATCAAGAGTCTCTGAGCATTATCAAGTCTTTGCACCCAGAAGGACACATGACTTCCTGTGGTCTTATGCAAGATGTTACTCCAGAGGCTCTGTGAATTGTCCTTATAGTTATAAGCTATGGGTCTGTATTAGTTAGGTTTTATTGCTGTGAAGAGATACCATGACCACATAGCTATGCCATGGAATAATCCTCTTGTACAATGTAAAGATTTGTCACTCAAATTGGTTTAATAAAATGCTGATTTGCCAGTAGCCAGGCAGAGAGTATAGATGAAATGACTAAACTAAGGATGGTGGGGAAAAGAAGGGCAGGATTAGGAGTCACCAGTCAGACACAGAGGGAGCAGGAGATGAATGTGCCATGCTAATAAAGGTACTGCCACATGGCATAGCATAAATAAGGAATATTGGTTAACTTAAAATGCAAGAGCTATTTATTAATAAGGCTTAACTATTGGCCAAGCATTTATAAGTAATATTAAGACTCTGTGCAGTAGTCTGGGAAGTGGCTGCTGGGTATTTGGAAACAGGCAGGCAGGAGAGAAACATCCAATAACACAGCTCTTATAAAAGAAACCATCTAGTTGGGGGAGCTTACAGTTCAGAGGTTTAGTCTATTATCATCATGGCAGAAAGCATGGTGTTATACAGGCAGACATGGTGCTGGAGAGGTAGCTGAGAATTCTACATCTGTATCCTGGGGCAGCAAGAAGAGACAGTGAGCCACTAGGCCTGGCTTGAATTCCTGAAACCTCAAAGCCCATCCCCCAGTGACATACTTCCTCCATCAAGGCCATCCATACCTTCTCTAACAAGGCCAAACCTCCTTATGGGCCTATGGCAGCCATTTTTTTTTCAAACCACAACAGGTTCCATCAGGCCAATGACTACACACAAAAACACCACAAACTCAAAAAAAGACTAAAAAAAATTCCTATGGCATTCCTATGCTGATTTAACCATCTAGAATAGAATAGACTTTTATAGCTTTGATCCTATGCAACCACCCAGATCACAAACGGACATTCTTAACTACAACAGTAATAACAAAAATAAGAAAATTGGATATACAGCCTAAGTTGTCGTGTTTCTTTACAACTATTATTATTGTTAACATTATTGTTATTTGAAACTAGAGATTGAATTCATGTCTTTGCACATACTGAGCAAATGGTCTAGCCCTGAGCTTTATCCCTTAGACCCTTGTGCATCTTTGAAATTCAGTAAGGATATGCCTTTGACAATGGATTTGATGAAACCTGAATTCCCTATTATTATCGACAAATCTGTGAAAGAACATGAGATTTTGACTGATTTGTGGCGTTGATGATGGGCAAGGATGTCAGAAGCTGTTCTCCCAGAGCCACCAAAATTCAGAGCCAGCTCTCCTGATTCCACGGAAGCCAGTTCTCTCAGGAGTGGGGAAAGCTGTCTTGATGAGGGGCCCACAAGGGGCAGAAACAGTTTTTGAGTGCCCAGGCCACAGAGGCCAGCTTTCCCATGGCCCATGGAGGAAACACGGGCCATAGAGATCACCACAGACCCCAACTACTGTAGGACCACAGACCCAGATATGGCCCTCTGCCAAAGCTCAAGCCTGGACATCACTATGGCTCTGAGTGGCTGCACAGGCCACTATGATCAGTATGGTCCCAGCAGCAGCATGGGCCTCAAACACAAAGGTAGCCTTAGATGGTGGTACACATCCCAGACAACCACATGGCCTTCCTTGATAACACAGGCCATGAACATCAGCACAGACAACAGCTGCAGTAGGGCCAAGGGCCCAGACATGGCCCTCAGCTGCAGCTAAAGCCCAGATATCAGCATGACTTCAAATAATAGCACAGGCCACTCGGATCAGTATGACACTCCCCTCCCCCTGTGGAAGCAGCATGACCCTCGTGCATCAGCATGGCTTCAGCGGTTGGCCCAGACCATGGACATCCATATGGCCTTTGGTGGTATCGTGGGCAACAACACAGACCTCAGCTGCAGTAGGGCCATGGACCCAGACATGGCCCTTGGCTTCTGCTTGGGCCCGGACATCACCATGGCCCTGGGTAATATTGCAGACCACTCATATCAATATGGGTCCAGCGGCAGCGTGGCTCTCAGACACCAACACGGCCTTAGGGGGCAGCCCAGATCCCAGGCATGCACACGTCTTTTGGCAGTAACATGGACCAGGAACATTACAGATCCTACTGATGGTTCCCGGGATAAGGCAGATATTAATCATGAGGAAGAGATGGTCAGTTCTTCGGCTGAATATAAACTGCATGATCAAACCTTAAAATTGGTAAAAGAGGCAAAAAAAAGAGGTTTCCCAGTTCAGGCAAAATCAAAAGTAAACACAGCACCACCAATAGCGGTGGCTCCCTCAGCATCCTTACCAGAGCTGCCTATAAAGTATATATCCTCCATTGCCTAAAAGAGATCCTGAAGCATGATATGGGAGTTTGAACGCATTTGGCCCCCATAATCTCATAGCTAGTGGCACTATTAGGAGGTGTGGCTTTGTTGGAGTGGATATGTCTAGTTGGAGGAAGTGTGTCACTGTGGGGGTGGGCTTTGAGGTTTCCTATGCTCAGGTACGACCCAGTGTCTTGGTCGACTTCCTATTGCCTGCAAAATGTAGGACTCTCAGCTATGCCTCCAGCACCATGTCTGTCTACAAGCTGCCATGTTCCCCATCATTATGATAATAGACCGAACCTCTGAAATTATAAGCCACCCCCTCAATGAAACATTTTCCTTATAAGAGTTGCCATGGTCATGATGTCTCTTCACAGCAATAGAAACTCCAACTAAGACACACTGGGTGAAGAATTTGATAATCAATCTAATCTTTAATTCTCTCCACTTTTGATGAAGACTTAGGAGAGCCTATGAAAAAGCTAGCTTTACAACCTAGGCATGCTAGGGCACAACAGTGAAAAGAAATTCATTCACCAATTCCTCCCCAGCCTCACGACCTGCACTTGGCATTTCCAGTGCAATTTCAACAAACTCAAAATGTTTAAATCACGCACACAGAGAAAAGGCCATTGGACAAAACAATTTTAAAATGCTTAAAAACTTTCAGAGTTTATTAGAGGATATTAACTGTCTGTACCCTACTTTATTAATACCTAATTAAGCATTAACCATCTATTTAAAACTCTGGAAGGAGAGACAGTGTTTGATAGCCCTCAAATATTACCGAGAGAGGAAAGAAAAGACTACAGCTATTTGATTCCAGACTAAAAGTGGAGTTTGTGTTTCATGTGGATCTTTCACTACCTTTAATTTTTTTAAAATTTTGCCCAGTTAAATGGGTTCCTACAGGTATTATAGCACAAGAGGCTAAACTTTTGGAATGGGTTTATTTAAACCATAAGGGCCATAAAGTACTGTTTGCTTTGCTCTTCTTGCTCAATTAGCAAATCATGGGAGGACCTAACATCAACAGTTATGTAAATTTGATTCTTTCTGTATTATATTACCCTTAATTGACAACCAGGTTTTTTTGTTTATTTGTTTGGGGGGTTTTTGTTTCTTTCTTTGTTTGTTTTGGTTTTTTGAGACAGGGTTTCTCTGTGTAACAGCCTTATCTGTCCTGGAACTAGCTCTTACAGACCAGGCTGACCTTGAGCTCACAGAGATCCACTTGTCTCTGCCTCCCCGAGTGCTGGGACTAAAGGCATGCACCACCACTGCCCAGGTCTGACAACCAATTTTAAGAGTGTTATATCTTGCATATCACCATAGAACCTTCAGCTGGCGATGGATGGAGATAGAG